>LPNX011113806.1:283861-338111 GCA_001517045.1 Pseudotsuga menziesii | reverse complement strand
CTTTCTCCAGGCATCCTTGTGCAGTTTCACTAGCTTGTTTCTCTGCTTGGAGGAGCTGCAGTTCATCCTTTGAAGATCTCATTTCTTTTTTCATGTCTTCATATTTCTTTTTTAGCCTATTGCTTTCCTCTCTCTCTTTCCTCAATGTGTCTTTCAATTGAGCAGAGGACTTCTTGGATTGCTTCAAGTCTGTCATAATCTTGTCCACATTATCTTCAGAAGCATGAATCAATGCTGCTCCGGCTCTAATGGTAAATCTAGGGTGTTGGTCTGTTCCAAATACAACGGGTGTATCCATTATCATTTTCCCAGGTAGACCTCCCGTTTCAATCTTCCTTTCTGTTCTCTTCACTATCCTCTTTGTCACCCTGTCATAGAAAACAGTATTGAAATCAGGGATCTCTTCCCCTTTTTTCTGTACAAAGGGGACCAGCTTCATTCTAGGCACCACATATTGTCCAGATGTGTTGGCAGCAGGTACTTCCAGGTCATGAATCTCGGGGTTCTCCATGTCCTGGGTCTGCCCTCCAGCTGTGTCAGAGGCTGACTGTTCTGTCTGTGTCTGTGTCAGCTTTAGCCTCTCTGCCTCTTATTTTCGTAGCTCTTCATCAAGCTTCTTTTTATTTTCTTCTTCTTCATTTCTTCAGTCTTCCTCTACTTTTCTAACTGCCTCTTGCGCAACTTTTCTTTTCTCTTCTTCTTCTCCCTGCAGCCACCCTGCAGCTTCTTGTGCCAGCCTTTGGGCTTCCTCATTTCTTCTCTTGGCTTCTTCCTCATCTTTTGCTTGTTCATCTCCCTTCCCACCTTTGGTGGTGATATTCTTCTTAAACCTTCTCCTCAACGCTATTATGTTTAATGCACTTCGGAAGACAGATTCTTCCCTATCCCAATGGTGGGTGTATTCAAAATGTACGTTGTTTTCTTTACAATGCTCAGCTACTTTATTGCGGGAGTCACTTCTATGGAAAGGCATCTCGCCAAAATGAAACCTTTTCAACTCTTCCACAAATTCATCGGCTTTCTTCAATCAGGTGAACCTGTAACTTCCTAACTTGAAGGGCAAAGGAGGATAGGCAGCCTTCTTATGCTCAAACAAGAAGCTCCCTATGCCATCCAAGAAGACTTTCCTAACATCCTCCTTGTGAATGATGTACTCAGTGGCGTATTTGGGCAGCAGGGAGGGTGCTCTTGAACCTCCAAACATCCTGAAGTAAAGGCCATCCTCAGTAAGATAGTAGTCTGCATATTCTTCCATTACTTGCAGCGCCTCCTCTGACATGCAATCACACTCTTTCAAGAAAATGAGCGTATACAGTGGCATGATGAAGTGTTCACAGACTTCTCGATAATGGTTGTGGTACTTGTGCACCCACAGTGGTTTATATGCAGAATAGACATGCATTATTTCCCTATCCGAAATGCACCTGAGGCCAGGGAAAGGCTGATTGCACAATATACAATCGACAAGTATGGAGCTCATATAGAATTCAGACCTTTTTTGGGATACTCCACCCAAGGCTGAGGCCAAGCAGGAAGAGAGACTGTTTGATACAATGTTGGCCCAGTTGAAAATGGTCCCCTGGGTTGCAACATAAAAAATGATTAGCATTCATTCCAATTTGAAGAACCTACCATGAGCTCTTCCAAAAATCTTGTTGAGCATTAAAGCTATGAACCTGTATGTGGCCCTTAAGCTTGCTGTATCATACTCTCTCGTAGCCCTGGTTCTGAAATGATTTCCTGATAGTAGCATTCTTTTAAGGGTTTCTACAAGGTCCATTCTAATGTTATTCAACCAATCATCAGACATAAATATTTGCGCTTCTGGAAGGTGGTAGGCCAGAGCTACATATCCTGGACTATATGCAGCATAGCCCTGTTTTTCAACATTCTCCAGGATCATCGTTGTTACATCTGCTCGGGGCAGAATCCAACCAATTACTTCAGAGCATGGGAAAAGCTCTGGTCTGGTGGCAATCTTCATCAATGAAGATCTCTCGATATTGGCATATATTCCCTCTTCTTCCAGGCCCATATCTGGCACCTCCCGGCGTGTGATCAGCCTGTAAATCTCTCCCCATTGGTACTCGAGCTCCACACCAGATATACACTTGGTGTCTTCGTATATGTATTATTTTTTGGTAATGAATTCCACTTCGGGCTCCTCCTCGACCACAGGGGCCTTCTTCTTTTGCCTTTTTGACATTGTGAGTTCGAAATCTTCCTGCCATATATGAAATTGTAAACATTAATCAATTTCCAGAGAAGTTGCAACATTGAGACATCAGAATGCAGTATTTCACTTCACCTATGTTTAACATGACAGAAGTAATTAAATGAAGCAAATATGTGCATGCATATGAGCTGAAATGGCTTAACTAATAGAATTCTGGTGAGAAATGACATCTACATTAAAATGAAGAAAATCTGGGCTTGCTGTGGGTGCCATAACCATCGCACTGCACGGAAAAAAGAGGAACTTATGCCAGTTTCTATGGTGCGCTTTTAGAAAAGAAAACCGCCTGTGCAATCTATTGTTCACATGAAACGCTGCATGGTGCTATGCAGTAATAAAATATTCAACGTTTCGACGATGCGTCTTTAAGAAACAAACTACTGTCTGTGCAAAACTGTGGTTAAAACTGATATGTTGCGGCGCTATATAACCCCTACCCGACTAGGGATCGAAACCGGTCGCGAAACGGTCGCATGGAACAACATGGAGAAATATGGCTGGGGTTTGAAATGATGTGGGTAGTGCAAAAGCGGGACAAATAGTCCAAGCCCCACAGGGAGAGGCCACAGAAAACCTATTCCTACCCACAACATCATCACACACGGCGGACTGGTGCAGACAGCTTAACAGTCATCTGCACCAAACCCCCTCATTCACTAAGCGTAGGGTGGTATAACAATGGTGGTGGGGAAAAACTACTCTATGGGTCAAAATTCCCCCCACCCCCCCACAGACAGCTATGCTACAACATCCACAATATATACATGTAATTACAAGGTGAAGAAAACAGCCGCAACAAACCTAACCGTGGGAAAAAACCACCAAACGCTCAAACGGAATGGCGAAAGGCAAATACGAGCCTACCTAGTACTACAGCGTGTAACCGGCATGGAGAGACCTATAAAGCTCCCAAGCTCGAGACACCTAGAACACGGGTACCGAGAACAGGGGACCGGGTGAACGCGAGCGAACGACAGCAACGACTTTGACAGTTTGCGACAGTCAAAACGGCAATAGGATAATAGAACATGTCCCAACCTCATACCTATATATAGTCAACAAAACGGTGGGCAAACAATACATCGAACGGCAGAAGACAAGTAGATCAGAAGTCAAAAGCATAACTCCTTCTACAACGTCAGATGACCCAAACGCTAACCTATCCGCACAGATAACCGAGAAAACAACAATAACGCATCAGAGCTTTAAATCATCGGAGCGGGAGCGGAACGGGAGCCGCAACGGCGGAGATACAAAAGACAAGTCATCCCACCATAGGAAAAGTCTTTATCGGAGGAGAAAATATTAACTGATCGGAAAGGTAATCTTTTCACAGCTACAACGACGGAGATACAAAAGACAAACCATTCCGCAACACTGCCGGAACCGAAAGATAAAACTGCCAAAGGCTCGGAAAGGTAATACATTCAGAAACCGCAACGACGGAAATGTAAAGGACGTGACCTTCTGCAACATCGAGGTTTAAAATGACTCAGCGGTCGGAAGGATAGAGCTTTCCGCAGCTGCAACGACAGAAACCCCATAACTCAAGGATCGACGAAAGTAACAAAGCGGGGCCGCAAAATCAAAACAATAATCGGGAGAGATCACAATTTGCCGTCCGCAACGACGGAGAAGGTATTAATAAACTGCACCGATGTAAAAACCAAAGTCAGTCGAATGAAACAAACGCATCGGAGAAAAAGTAGAAGCCAAGACTTGTTATTTTTTCGCAACGGCGGGAGCACCAACCAAATCAACTTCTGATTCAAACAAGTTGAGAATGTAACCAAAGGAAACAAATCAAGTTTGATCAAACAGTGCATTGTTTCAAGCATCAGAGGAAAATCTAAAACAAATTGTAGATCAATCCAAGCATTAGAAATCTTTCTAGAAAATCATTAGATCAAATCAAAGAAGAAAATCAAACTAATCCAAGCAAAGGAGGGTCCTGAATTTTTTTGGAATTTTGGGAAAATGTTGCAGCTGCAACAAGCTGTTATGAATGCAGGATAGTAAGTGCATGAAGGGGGTAGTCATGATCAATTGTTGTCGGAAATGCTCTATAGAAGGGAAAGGTGGCACAAATGATACACTTGTGAAGTAAGGAGTATCTAAACATTTCATTTAAATTGCATAAATGATGTGACTACACCTTGCAATTTTAGTATGATAATGATTCACGTGAAGTAAATGAGTTTTGGGTAATATTGATATGCTAACAGCTAGAAGTATTTGAATTCTACAATTCTGAAAATGCTTCAGTGATTGTTGCAGCAATGAAAAAAGTTATATGCATCAAGACTTACCAAGTGTTTGGCTAATTGAAGTTCAGGTTTCAGATAGATTGTTTGGGGCATGGCAATGCGGGTAATACCATGACAAAGGCCGAAATCTACCATGTGAAAGAGCCAAACCTCATGAGAAGAGTCTCATGGTTGTAAAAATAGTTTGTATGAAGAATGGTTTGTCAATTTGGAATTATAAATTTCAGATTTGATAAATTGTTGACAACTACTAATCATTATTGGCTTGCATAGAATTGTGTCAGGAGGACGTGTTGTAAGTGGATGAATGAGGATCACCTCTTTGCTGAGCAAATCAATTTCTGTAGTAAACAGAGTTGCAAATTCATATTGAATTTAATTACTAATGCCATTGCTTAGTTATGGAAAAATCAAATTTGGATTGTATTAGTAGATAATGATTGACTGTTTGGCTACTTGATGAATGTGCCAGGGGAACACATTGCAGGAAGACCATGTGTGATGGCCTACACGAGCCAAACTTCATGGAGAAGTTTCCCCTATCTTGGAAATGGGTTTCGGGTGAAACTCCATTGGACATTTTGGAAATGTCCCATCTGCACTGCATGTTTGGTAAGCAACATGAGTGAGATGGTATAGATTATGTTGGTAAGACATGTGTGGGATATGGAATGTAAAAAGGAGTTGGGATGGCAAACCGAGGGACTGTCAACTTAGAGAAGGGAGCCCCCATTCCTCCTTAACGAAGGAATACTGCATCGAAAAATGGATAAGTATTCTGTGACCCTAGCTAAGAATATGTATGTCTAATTGTTAAATTCAATATGCAGGGCATGTTTTGATTTTATTTCCATTATGACAGATTGCTTGAGTATGAATAGGGCCTACATGGCTCACATCGGAAAGGGGTGCACACTTTTTCAATGTCGAGTCATGAAAGGGTTTTCAATATTGAATACACCCTAAGGAGTGGACGCACTCCTGGTGTCTCAATACTTGATAGTGAATGATATGAAATATGATTACAGTTTTAGAGCAATAACGCTCATGAGTTTGCTTATATTGCTTGTGTTGGCAGGCTAAACAAATGCAGTTTGGTGTTGCACACTAAAGAGAAAGGGTTATTGTTGATATAAGTGTATGTTGGTATAAGTGTATTGTTGATATAAGTGTATGTATTATTGTTGATATAAGTGTATGTTGGTAAAGTGTATTGTTGATATAAGTGTATGTATTATTGTTGATATAAGTGTATGTATTATTGTTGATATAAGTGTATGTTGGTATAAGTGTATTGTTGGTATAAGTGTATGTTGGGCTGTTATATGCTTGGGGATCCATAGTAGATCCTGGACTTGGAAATGGTCGTGGTAAAGTTCCAAGCCCAGTCGGCGTGAAGGTGTACTAGCTGGACATTAATTATTTGATGTTGTTAAGTATCCTTCATGATGACTTAACATCCAAGTCCATAGGCAATCCCAAGGCTTGTAGAGCGAAGCAGGACCCTGTGGACCAGAGAGGAAATGCACAATACAGATAAGTATTGGATTATCTTGCAACTTCTTGCTTATGAATATACTTTTGTATATGGTTTTGTTATAATCTTCTAACTCTTGTTTAGAGACAAACCGATGAGAATAAACTAAACATGTGAATCTATTCAATGTTTGAATATAGGTATCACTGAGAGCGAGGACTATGAGGGCATCCTAGAGGTGCATGTGGACATGTGACTATCCTGAAGCGCTCAAAATGAGCAGTAATGAAAAAGGAACTAGTGATACTGTGAAGGTCCTAGCAGCCGAGAGTTGTAGACAAACCATGTGGAGAGACTCCATGGTTGAGAGGTCTGGAATAGATCGGAGACACAAAGTGTCATGGCCAAGAAGAGTTGGTCCAGCATTCACGGTGAAGTGAAAGAGGCTAAGAGAATGAAAGCCACAGTGAATGGAACAAGACAAAGAGTGGAAAAACTCTTGCTTCTCTCTCTTTCCTTTTTTTATATACTTATGCATTGTGAAAATAGAAGACTGTTGAATGCATGTATGGCTGAAAATAGAATGTGTTTATTTGCTTAAAATAAATTGTGAATGCTGGAATAGTTAATTCCCTACCCAAGAATGGACATGAATGAGCTCATGTGCCTGTTGGGAAGGCATGAAAAGTATGAAAGTCTCCTTGATAAGACTTGGACTGCCATGCCAATTGGGCAATTAATTGACTGATTTTAATGCCTATATTATGCTTGGTCTAACAGAATTACAATGATGCATTTCACGGGTGAGAAAAGTGAAATCCAGTCATGCACATTGATCATGGAAGCAAACCAAAAGCTATTGGACTTGGCTAGAAGTCTCCTTCAAAAAATTGCTAAGACCTGTTGGCAGTCAGCAACAACCCCTTCATTTTTTCTGTTGTGATGAAAAAAATGATCAGTTCTCTTCTATGATTAATTTTTAAAAATATTATAAAAGAGTACTTTCAGAATCTTCGATTCTGAAGGTATTCTCAATTATAGAAGAGTTAAGAGTCGTATTAGAAATTTATGAAAACACTTTTATAAATTTGACAAATTAGCAGCTGTCAATCTTGTAAATTTTATATAAGATCAATTTTATCATTTTTAATTCATTCAATTATATATTGATTTAAGGTATAGTATGCTAATTAGTTTTTGAATTAAAATGAAGATACATTTTGAATTTGTTTAAAACTTGGTTTTGATAAGATATTTATTATCATAAGTTTTTGAAATCCTTATAACTAAGGGTTATTTATTAATTAAAATATTTTCATTAAACCTAAGGTTCAGATTTCACATACAACTTAATCTTTTAATATCATATCATTGCTTTGTAAAATTGTACATATATATCACGAAATAGCTAGAGTGCAAACATATGTATATTATTTCGAAATTTTCATGTCACATAAATATAATCATAACAGTTTTATGAGCTTTGTATCCTATCACATCTTGTTTTGGGTCATAAGTGATTAGGATTTCATAAAGTATTTAAAACTATATTTTGAAATAATTACATGCATATATATGGTTTGGGTGTGATTGGTGATTGCTATTTAGTTGTAATTTCAAAAACCCTAGGAACATTATGGATTATTATGACAACTCCACATCATCCTGTTTATGAACACGATTGCCTTCAACGTGTAATTCTGGGTTATTATCAATTGATAGTTATGATTAAGGTACAGGATACAAATGGTTAAATTGACAACATCTGTTTACAAGGATCACTGTGTAAAGATTGAGGTCGTATTGGTAGTTGGATTTGGTTTAATTGTTAACACCTATCAATTCAATTGACAGTTGTGGGTTTAATGATGAAATCGTATTAGTGGAATTCAATTCCATAAATGACTGATAGCCATTCTTATTCATGATGTTGTACGAGTCCATCATTCCAAACTGGGTGTTATTAATGTTTCGATTTATAATCCCTGAATTGAATGATTTCTGATATGAAGGATTAGTTAGATTTTGAAATTTTTACATACTGCTTTCTGAAGAATTCAGTTAGTCGTGGCTAGTCTGTCCATTTATCATAGTGAAAAACATTGGATGTTGTTCTCATCATTTCCAAATTTGGTTAACATGGCCAAAATTGGGGTTCTCGTTTCTGTCATGTATGAATCAATTGAGGATTTGACATTTCTCATAATGCCTTTTACTTGGGTTCCTATTCCTTCGATTTTCATGACTTCATTTGTTTCAACCCATAACCATAGTTGCAGTGAGGAAACAATGGCTCCTCTCAGCCGATTTGAAATTTCAGGACCTGAGTTGGTTGAAGCCGATGAGAAAGTCACTCTACTGTTCAAAAATATTGGATGGGGTCAGTTTTTTATATGTTTTAGTGGCCATAACATAGAGGTTACCAAACGATTTGCTATGAGTTTTAGGGAAAATGTAGCTCAGATTGGGGATTTTAAGTTTATAATTGATGAGGATAAGATTGCAGAAGCTACGAAGCTTCCTCAAACAAGAAGACGTTGGTTTAAAGGTGGAAAGGTTGATAAGAAGAGATGTCGATCATTACTGTTTTCCTTACCTACCAATTCAAAGTTGAAGATTGGGGTTTTTGTTAAATTCTTAAAACCGGAATGACGAGCATTTTATGAAATCCTAGTCAGGTATGTCTCTTGTGATGGCCGAATCTCTCATCTGCATTATTATCATCTGCAATTACAGTTAGCATTGAAAGGTTCTAAGCTCAATCTTCCATTTTACTTACTGCAAAGTCTGAAGAAAATGGCACATTCAGTGCAAAGTACCATAGGAAATCCTGATAGGAGTTTGTTCCACCATGGTCTGATTAAAATTTTAATCTAGCATCAGTTGTCTCTTAGCTGTAAATCTTGGGATGAGTTCTTGGTTGAAAATAAACTAGGGTCAACACAGTATTGGCCAAACCCTCCCCCTAAAACTCGTAGGAAGCATAAAGCTCCAGTAAAATCTGAAGTTGATGATATTCATAAAGCTGAGTTAAGGGATAGTAAACTACAGGAAGCAAGTCCACCTATAGGTACTTGTATTAGTAATGATGGAATCATGAAGGTCGATCCTTGTTATGCTGAGACAAATATGGACCAATCCCTTTTTGACAAATGTTTCAGTACACCTACAAAGGTGGATGGTAAATTGACAAAAAATGAAGATGTTGATGCTGTTAATCATGAAAACCCTTCTGAGTTATGTACTCCTAAAAAACTTGGTGATGAATCCATGCGAAAACTCGAACAGTTAGCGCATGTTTTTTGTGACAAAGGGGGTTTTGAGCCAAAATGTTTTGTGTTCATTCGTACACGAAGAGTCACTAGAAGCATGAATACGATAACTATAGCCTATGTTCCTGCAACCACTCAACAAAATGCTCGACCATTTATTGTCCAACTTGAGGATGATGTTTCATCTTTGGTTCCCGAAACCACACATATGGATGAACCTATTCCCATAGAGAATAATCATGAAAAATCATTGGCTAAAAGTATTACTGAGCCAGGCAAGTTTGAAGCAGCCCCATCATGTATAGATGCTTGTGGTTCTGGCCCTGAGCCATTGTTTATGAGCATTCCATCACCGGATCAAGATGTGAATAATATTGATTCTTCTTAGTCAAATGATTCATGTCGTGACAAGGAAGAAGAAACCCTCCAATAGGTACTTGACAGAGTATATGAAACCAAAATCGCAGAATTGAAAAATGACTTAAAAGAATGTCAAGAAAACGCAGCCTTAAAAGATGAAGAAAATAAAACATTCAGGGCAGAATTACTTAATTGGGTTAATAGATGGAAGGACATGAACTTGAAGAAGAATCGATACAAGAAAGCCAAAAAATCAATGATAGACACAAACCAGCACTTGCTTGAGCAAGTAGATCGACAGAAGCTAATAATCATCAGGCTCAAAGCTAAAATTTATGAAGCCAGAAGAGTAATCAATCTACAAAATAGAACTTGATGTTGTTTCTATTTTGGTTATATGGTTTATCTCTCTTTTGATAAGTAATAAAAGTTTTTAAGAGCATACTTGCAAAATCCTAGATTTTGCAGGCATGCATATAATTTGTTTGTTTTATTGTTATTTCTGTTAACATGGTTTTAATAAGATTTTTATTTCCATTTGTACAGGTGTACATGGTATCGCTATCCTCAGCAAACACAAGATGTTTCTGATCACAGTTGGCATACGTTGATGCTTCTAGAAAGATTGGAGGTTCAAAATGGTCACTAATATATCAGTCCCTATGAATCAGGAGATAATACAGGTTAGTCATTTTATTGAGAGTTTTTATCCCATAGTAATGTTTGTGACATGTGTTTTTTTTTTGAAGAGATTTGATGCACTTAAATAGGAATAGGACTCCGATGGTATTGATTATAGGACTTATTAGAAACTGAAGTGAAAGACTAGTGGGGTTATATAAACTAGTAATTTCGATGTAATGAGGATGGAGTAGGTGAAGAAAAACATCATGGAAATATCATTTCAATACTAGTTTTATTTCCTTACTGGGGTTTCATCTTCAGAGGAGGAGTGCGACTGAAAGTGCTCAGACTGGTATCATTGTTCGGTACTATTTTGAATACTTTATATATATTTCAATATATAGTTTTCTGGTTATACTATTTGTACAATTATACTTGGTTATGATTGTATTCATTATCTGATATTATACTCTGTCAACACAATATTGCTATTTGAATGAGTATGTTATTATATTGAATTAATTAGTGTTTTTATTGAAAATTTGAATCTTAGTAATATACATCTTTATGTTTGTTTTGATTCCACTTGTATTATTACAATGTTTTCATTATGAACATTATCTTTTATTCAAATATTTAGTGTTGTTTATTAATTGTTAATTAATAAAACACTCCAGAAAAGTTTAAAGTAGTTGTTTATTTTGGATTTTCTGCTGTTGTGAATATATACCATGATGATTTAGTGTGAATGATTTAAGTATTTTCATTTAAATCTTAACCTTTTATCTTTTTGTTCTCTCGAAATATTGATTAATAATTAATATAGTATTTAAATTGCTCTCAGCTGGGATAGAATAATTAGTTAGTTTTCTTTTATTTTTAGTATAGTTTATATTTAATAGTTGTTAAATAGGAGTAGGTTAATTTCATGATAATAGTCTTTTAAACTAGAATATTTGAAACAAAATCCTCAGAAAATTGAAGACTTTCATTAAGAAAGCAATTTTATGATAACTTTAGTCTTAGAAACTAATTTTAGGAATTATTTAGATAGAAATAAGATTAGGATAAATTTTTATTGAATTTTAATTTCTCCTTAAGAGAAAAATTCAGTTGGTAGCGGGACCATAACCTGCGAGATTTTGCTATCCCAAACACACCGGAAGCTGCTTTAAGCGACTTGTGTGGGCTTAATCTCCTTAGTTGGCCTAGGTCAGAAAAATAGGCCAACAAGACCCAAGAAAATCTTGGAGAGATGCTCAAGATATAGAAAGGGCAGAATGAGATGAACCACCATATTTTGCAAGACTTTATTTGTTTGCAAAAGGAGGTAAAAAGACTTCTAGGAGCAATCCGTAAGGGAAAGAAAAGTGGATCAATGATGGGGCATTCATCCAATCGGTCCGTTAAGAAACGTTCCAGGAATGAAGACTCAAAGGAAATTGAGCAGGTAAAGATGAAGCAACCAGCGAAATGTTGGAAATGCGGAGGACATCATTACCGTCGGGACTGCCCAACAAGGGAACATCAAGAGTTTTGCAGCCATAAAGTTCCTAGACTTGGGGATGAGCTGAAAGCTGAGAACCAACAGGAGAAGCTCGTGGAAGCCAAAGGGCTTGGTCCTGAAAGTTCAAAGTAAATAATTGAACATAGGACAAATCTGTAAAATTTTGAAACTTTGGATGTGTAAATTGTATATGTATTCCTATGTATTGGAACACCAAGGACGATGTTATTCCAAGGGGAAGGGGATTGTAATACCCCGGTTTTGACTTCGTTTACATTAAAAGATACCTGATGTATATATTGTAATTAATCGTGGTGTGGAGCTAAAGGCAAAAGCCCCACCATCGATTTGGTTGTGTTATGTTTCGATGATTGGGATCGTTGCTGATGGTATATCGTGCTATCCGTCACATTATAGTTTTGGCATCATGTAAATATGCACTTTAATTAAAATGAACCTACAACCAGCTACGAAGGTGCAATGATAATGAAAAGGGCATGATTTTCCTAAGGATAAGGAGGGGGAATTATCAAACCTTGAGCCTATGGGGAAAAAGCCATGTGTCAACCACCCATTTAAAACCTCTGTTGTTAGTTGGGGGTAGTTATTGCTGAGGAGTGGTGGGTGGCAGGAATGTCAGTCCTTTCCCACATGCCCACTCCACCGGCAGACTCTCCATCTTCGCATGGGCAGGGAAGCAACGTATTCCATTCTCTCTCCACGATTACTTTGGGAGCATTCTCCCATTCTCTCCAAGCTTGCTCATCTTCATGCACAGGATGGAAGTGGTCGTCCTCATTCAGAAGATGTTCGGTTTTCCTCACGCATCGGTTGGGATTCTCCATCGTTTTTCCCCACATAGAGAACTAGGGGTGCCATTTTTGGTCATTTACAATTCCTGCTGTGGGCGTGTATTTTTCCTTACCAATTTGTGGTCTGTGTGTCTGTTTCCCTCACGCACAGACTAAGAGTCTGATTTCTCCTTCCATTTCAGGCTATGTAATTTCCCTGTGGCTTCATTCCTGAGACCAGGGCTGTTTTTTTCCCCACGTTGTTCATTGTTGTGGGTTCTTTTACATTTTGGTTTGTTGTGGTTATTATGGAGTCGTTTTGGCCACGATAGGGCCAAGAACGAATCAGGGATCGATTTTTCCTGTCTTAGCTGTGAATCGCTTGTTTGGCTACGTGTATGCAGTGGTTGGTATTCGGACTATGTTGGAGTGGGGATGAGGGATTGGTTTGCTTGATAAACCTGGTGTCTTTGGTGAACCACACAGACAGAGCTAGAAGGCTGTATTTCTTCTCCACAACCCCTGAATAGAACTAGAAGGGAGGTCAGGGCCTGAGGGACTGTGTAGCAAAGAAGGGACTGATTTCCTGGTGTTGGGTGTGTGTGGGTGTCTTAGAAGTTAGGCTATTTCTGGTGTAGGTGTCCTTATCCCTTCAATGAGCTCACCAGCTTAGCATTCAGCTTTTCCCAGCTCCTTGATGGCTTGATAAACCCTACTGTGTTGGCTTGGCTACTTTGTGTATCCTTGGCTATGTGTAAGCCTGCTTGTTCCTTATTCCTTGGGAAATCATGCCTAACTCGGGGGTGGCAGCGTTGCTGAGAGATTAAGGAGCACGTTGGCCTATGGTTGGGTGGAACGTTGTAGTGACGTAGCTTGTTGCGGGACGAGTTCTTTATAAGATAAGTATTCTTGACTATTTTGTTTCTATAATCATATTTACTGTTAATGAATTATGATGAACATGTTGAATGCTGGAATGTATGGTTTTGCTTCCACTGTATGTTAAACAATTATGCATCTCTGCATGCTTTTACTTCCAAGCATTTTATTTCAGTTTATATATATGTACATGTTCATGGGGCTAGTTTCCCAGATGGTTTGTGTATGGTAGCGTCCTCTTCGCCGGTCAAAGGTTCGAGGACATTACAGAAGCCGGCCCTTGGCTTCAAGGTTGTTTGATCATAAATCAATTTTTATCCAATTAGATTTTGAAGATGAGAAGGTAAATTACCCCTTTAAGTTTAATCATACATGGATGGAAGATAAAGATCTCTGTGATATGATCTAGTTGAAATGGTTTGAGTACTATAGAATTGGTTTTAGTTCTCAAACTCAGGCATTATTATATAAGTTAAAGAAGCTCAAATTTGATGTTATATGTTGGGAGAAAAGAAAGAAGGATAGAAATAAAAAAAGAGTTGGTTCTTATTGAATCAAAGCTTAATGAAATGTCTGGTTAATGACAATATTTTTTCATTGGACAAGAAGGAAAAATTCATGTCTTTGATGGATGCTAAAGGAAAGATTGTTAAAAATAAGAGGATACTTTGAGGTTGAAAAGTCGGGTTGTTTGACTTCAGAGTGGTGATAAAACCACATTTTTTTTCTAGAATTATGCTAATAAGAGAAGGCTAAACAATTCCATTTGGGAACTTAAAGATAAAAATGATCTTCTCCTTTTTTATCAAAAGGATTTGGAAGAAGGGCCTATTTCTTTCTTTAAAGAGATTTATCTACATGATTCAAATTTAAATCTTGAAGATCAGTTGAAGTTGGTCAACCAATTTCCTAGGTTCTTCAATGAAGAAGATGACTTAAATATTGGAGTTGTTGTCACTATGGGGGAAACCAAGTTGGTTTTAAATAAGTTTGCTAAAGACAAGGCGCTTGGTCCAAACAGTTGGTCTATGGAATTTTTTATCCTTTTTTTATTTAGTGGGTTGGGATCTTTTGGCCATTGTAGAGGAATCTAAAAAGAAGGGATTTATTCCTGATATTTTAAATGCCACTTATATCACTCTTATTCCTAAAAAGGATAAACCATGATCCTTGAATGACTATTGCTCAGTTTCTTTATGTAATTTGGTTTACAAGGCACTTACAAAGATTATTGCTTCTCATATCAAACCGTTTCTGGAACAAAAACTTTCAAAGGAACAGTTTGGTTTCTTGTCAAACCGTGAGATCTTAGACGCCATAGGAGTTGCCCAGGAATGTATCCATTCTATTAAACAAAAAAATATGAAGGATTTCATTTTAAAAATGGATCTTATTAAATCCTATGATAGAGTGGAATGGTTTATTTTGGGATTTGTCCTTCTTCAAATAGGCCTCCCCGTGGAAGTTGTATCTTGGATTATGGCTTGTGTTTCAAATGCAAACTTTACTATTCTCACCAATGGCAAACCAACAAATTCTTTTAAAGGGTGTAGAGGTCTACGCCAAGGTTGTCCCTCATTCCCTCTATTGTTTCTACTTGTTATTGAAGGCTTGAGTCTTCTCATCGACTCAACAAAGTCAAAGAAGCTTATTCAAGGTATTCAATTCTCACATTCCCTGTTCATTTCCCAGCTCCAGTTTGTTGATGATGTCCTAATTTTTGGGAAAGGTTTTGTTGGTGAATCGCAATGGTTTCACAAGGTTGTTACTTTATTTTGCTCATCTTCTGGTGTGTTGGTTAGTGCTGAAAATACGATGTTTCTTTATAGTAATGAAGTGGAAGGTGAACAATTTTTGTGTGACCAGATTGCTATTTTTTTTCCTTACAAGATGAGGAGCATACATAAGAGATTTAAATATTTGGGCTTCTTTATTAATCCTAATGGATATTGCAAAGAGGATTGGAGCTGGTTAATTAAGAGAATTGATAGAAGAATAAATAAATGGACTTACCAATTTCTCTCCCTAGGAGGAAGACTTGTCCTTGTTTCCTCTGTTTTACAGAGCATTCTGGTGTGTTGGTTGTCGTTGGCTATGGTCCCAAAGAAGGTGTTGGACTCAATAAGGAATATAATATTTAAATTTATTTGGTTTGGAAGATTAAATTCTTCAAAGTTCCATCTTACTTCATGGAAAAGCTTATGTCTTCCTAAAGGACTTGGTCATTGGGGAATGAAAAATATCTTTTGGTTTGGAGATGCTTTGGGGGCGAAAAATTTGTGAATGGATTTATTTAGTGATAGTCTTTGGAGTGAAGTTGTCTAATGCAAATATATTAAGATTGTTTTCATCTCTCAATGGTTGAGAGACTCCCCTTCTCTTTCTTCTAACGCTTGAATTATATGGAAGGGTCTTTTTAGGAGCATGCATCTTATTTAGAAAAGATTGAGCTGGAATATTGGAAGGGGAATTTAGGTTTATATTGGTATCAATCCAATTCTGGTTTTAAAGGAGAAGTTTCAACTATCTAGATAATTGATCTCTTCACTCTTTAAATATACAGGCATTGTCTCAGGTTTATAATAAATCAAAGTTGAATTCAGCATGGATGAATTCCTTAAATTTGAGATTAGTTGACCATGTTCCAGTTGAATGGAACAATTACATTTTGACATTAAATAGTGTTGGTATTCGACATTATAATAATCAATATTTATAAGTACTGGGTTGGGATGAGTCTTCTCGTTGGATCTCCACCAAAAAAGCTTATGATTTCATTTTATCAAGAATGTTCAGTTTTCGCCAAAATGGTGGATGAAAAAACTTTGGAAGTGGAAGTTGCCTAATAAAATAAGCCGTTTCATTTGGTTATGATTAGAAAATACAATTTTAACTTGGGAAAATCTTGTTAAGAGGAGTTTTAAAGGACCATGCATCTGTTTTCTATGTCTATGTTTCAATTATTGATTTGGAATCAGTTTTGCATCTCTTTGTGACATGTTCTTTTTTTACAAAAGTCTGGAATATGTGTCAAGAGATGTTAAATTTTAAAGGAAGTTGGATGACTTTTAGGAAAGCTTATTGGAGTGGATTAAAAAAAAGTCCAATTATAGAGAACTTCCACTTTACATCTTCTAGAAAGTTTAGAAGACAAGGAACAACTTTATATTTGACAACAAGAAACCAAATCATTTTCAGGGTTGCTCAAAGGCTATTGGATAGTGTTTAGAATCTATAAAATGTAAAGTTAAGAGAAAGAATATATTTCTTTCCAAACCCGAGTTTGATGGTTTCATTTCTATTTTCTTTTTCTATGGAGCTCAAGCTAATGGCCTTGAGGTGTTGGCTTTTTCCTCAAGCTTAAAAAATAAATATTAAGTGAAGAAATATGGTGTAACTTTGATTTTATATGAGTAGTAAATTACTTTTTTTTTGTGAAAAAAAAAGAAATATTACATTGGTTTATAATATATATTAAAATTTATTATTATTATTATTTAATGCAATAAAAACATAAATGTTTTTATTTGTTAAGATTTTTTTATAAAATAGAATAAGTTAGTTATTCGAGATTTAAAGGTATTTAGAAAAAATGAAATCCTAATCTTGTATATATTATAAACGAATCATTTATGTGATGTAATTTTTCTTTAATTATAAATGATATACAAACACCATAGAGACATAGCATGAATACTATTCATAAGTTGTGTCATAATGATGACCCATATTGGTGGTTTAAGAGGTCGATGAAAGTTTCCTAAAATAAGTTGTTGTACTAAATACTTTCACTATAAGTTATTGTAAGAAAGAAATTAAAGTTACTTCAAGAAATAAATTGAATGTATTTTATAAAAGTAGAGAAGTAATTTTTATTAAAATAAGTTTTTATAAGTAAAATATAAATTAAGTTTTATAATTTATTATTATAATTATTTTAATAAAATTATATAATTTTTAATAATATTTATTTTTACCAAAATAATTAAACCAAAATTGATTTAAATGAATATTAACTATCCTTATCATAAAACCACAATAATTGTAATTTAAAACTCTTAATTTTTTTATATAATTTGGTTTTTATATACTCGAAATAAAAATAATAAGGAAATATGAATCCATGCCGTATCTTAACGGAGTAAACTACTGAACCGACCATTTGCACTGATCGAAGGACCTGGCTCGCGTGCAAATGGTGGGGCAAATAGGTCAAGACTATCTTAACAGGAATTGGCAATTGCAATTCCTTTCTTCGATTGCAAGTAACATCGACATCGACTGTGTTGACCTATTTTTGCATTGTGGAGCCCCTTACATTTTTCAGAATTACTAGCATTGTCCTTTTGTGGCCGGATTACACCAGAATTTGATGTCACTTTTTACAGTGATATTTATCACTCAGGAAAAGAATATTTAAAGGTTTAGGGTTGAGATCATCTGGATGCATGACACGTTCAGTTTATTTTATTTTGGGGCCGTTTAGTATGGTTTTCACTGAAAAAATGGAGATATTCTGTGCTGGTAGAAAAGGTTTCGGAAACTGGAATATTCTTATCGTCTCGTCAGCTTTTGAAAAATTCCATTCACTAGCATTAAATGAATCGCCGATCATGCCCACCTAGTTGGAAAGATGATATCCGAGTTGCAAGGGGACAATTTTCCCCTCGGCTAGATTTTGGCTATGAATTTTTACCTAATTTTTAAAACTAGCAAAAATATTGTTAGATTTCAAACAACATTACAGATTTTGTGAGTTAAATTCACCCTATTCCAAAAAAAATCAACATAAAAGTTAAAATCTTCCCCTAGTTAGACAACTATATCAGCTGGTTACATCACGATTTCTCAACGGGAAAATGAACCTGATTATCGTGAGGAGTGCCAAATTGAAACCATCGGATATAACTCGTGGAAGAATTGAAGACGAGTATGTTATGGTTTATAAAAAAATACAAAATTGGCACTTCTCGGCGATCTCAAGGTCCAATCCTGTGGCATCTACCATTCTCGTTCATTAAGAAAATGGTCAAAGCTTTCTTGATCAGGGACCTGCAAAATAGGAAACCATGGTTGTTGTTATCCGGAAGATGCTGGGTTAGAGTCTGGATTTCAGTCATCGATTTTATTTAATTGAAAAGTCTATTTCACATCATTTGTTTATAGATTGAGTACGGAATTTCCGCTTTATGGCAAGCCAATAAACACGATTAACTATATGAAATACGATCTTGTCCCAATTTCGATGCAAAATTAGCTGTCTTAAGTTCAAATTACTATAGCTTCACCTTCATGAATAGGATTTAATCACTGACAGCGGTTTTCTACTGTTCAACTAGGGTGAAGAATGGCCTCATTGGCCTGTTGTTTGCATGGTGGAGGCAAACTTAACCTCAGGTCAAATCATCGTAGAAAGATGGAGGGCGGACTGTAATGTGAGAATGGTAGTTGAAACATCGTGTGTTGAGATAGATATGCAACCAATACAAATTCAAACAAGGAAGCCAATTTTCCTGATCTATAAAATGGCTTGTTCTTATGGTAGTTGAACAAAACAAAGACTCAGTAGAGCTACGTATTTTTTTGTCTGGAGTTGGGTGAGACTAATTGGAAGTTCAGAGTGTTTAACAATTAAGAGGCAACAATGGCAGCCTGTAGAACTGAAGTGGCTCATTCTGTGCTATATGTAGCTGCTGCAGACATGGTGGAAAAAAACAAATCTATTGTGACCACTTCTATGCAGGCTGCAGCCAATTCTGAAATGGAGAAGTCTCCTCTAAATTCTTCTGCCACCTCAAGAGTACTGGTGATTGGAGCCACAGGTTACATTGGACGCTTTGTTGCTCAAGAAGCTGTGGCTGCTGGTCATCCTACGTATGCTCTTATACGCCCATTTACTGCGTCTGACCTTTCCAAAGCACAACGCGTCCAAGAACTGAAGGACTCTGGAGTCAATATTCTTTATGTATATCTTCTTCCAATAAGTTTTTTTTTATTATTATATATATTATACCCCTGTTCTAGGTTCTCTCTTTGTTTGAACCTGTTACTATATATAAGTTTCTTATTATCTCTTTGTTTGAATCTGTTACTATATATAAGTTTCTTATTATCTGACTCGTCCAAATGACTGCAGGGATGTTTAAGTGACCACAGCTCTTTAGTAAATATGATAAAGGATATGGACGTTGTTATCTCTACCATGGGCGGCCGAGAAATTGCAGAGCAGCTCAAGATTGTGGACGCCATTAAAGAAGTTGGAACAGTTAAGGTTAGTACACCAGTGATCCTCAGAGTTCTATGCACTTTCAATAATTTTGTTCTTGCCAGTTCAGAATGAGCTGTCTTTATTAACAATTTGGGATTGGAACATTGAATGTTCTATAGGCCAGTCCTGCCTCTCAGGTTAGCTTAGGGCAAATTTAAGAAGCTAATAACGTTTGACTGTTTTTCTTTTTTCTTTTTTTTCTTTTACCTATTTGAATAGCTCAAAAGATAGCTCCATCCATACATATGGTGGGTGCAGAGGTTTCTTCCTTCGGAATTCGGGCATGATATCGATAAAGCTGAACCAGTGGAGCCTGGACTGACGTTTTACAAAGAGAAGAGAAAGATTAGGCGAGCTGTTGAGGCTGCCAATATCCCTTTCACTTACATCTGCTGCAACTCCATAGCTGGGTGGCCTTATTTTTATCACACTCATCCTTCTGAGCTTCCTCCTCCCACAGAACAGTTCGAAATCTATGGCGATGGAAACGTTAAAGGTATTATTACTCCATATTTTCCCTAAACCTGTGAATATATACAGATGCATATGTGAATATATACAGATTGAGTTCCTTTGATAACAGATGCATATCATGTGAATATATACAGCTTACTTCGTTACTGGATCTGACATTGGCAAGTACACCATCAAGACTGTGGATGATGTTCGGACTGTAAATAAAACTGTGCACTTCAGGCCTGCCAAGAATTTTCTTACGCTAAACGAGCTTGCGGCCATATGGGAGAAGAAAATCGGAAAAATCCTGCCCAGGGTTTGCATATCTGAACAAGATTTGTTAGCAATAGCCAAAGGTATACTTACTGAAACCTGGATTCTTAATTATTTGACTGGTTGGTAGATATTTGGTGGAGTATTTTCAGCTTGACCATGAACAATAACCAGTGGAATGGAATATTAGATTTGATTTGGTGGTTTTGTTTTATGTATTGTTTGATTTGTGCAGCCAACTACTTGCCAGAGAGCATTGTGGCTTCTCTGACGCACGATATCTTCATCAACGGGTGCCAATACAAGTTCGAAATCGACGGGCATCACGATCTGGAGGCCTGTGAACTTTATGCCGACGAGTCGTACACCACTGTAGATGACTTTTTCGACGATTATCTGTGAAGAATTGTTAATGCCAAGATTCCACAAATCTAATTCGCTATTATAATGTTCTGTTCTGTATTGCATTGTTTAACTTCTTTGTCTCCCATTTGAGCATTGAATCGCTTTGAATCTGGTGATCTCGACACGACAGAGGTTGGAGGCCGGGTCGACCCATTAAGATAATTAAGACAGCATAGGATAAGATAGGCCCCCGCCCATTTACATTATATTTGGGTAATTCAAGTTAGGAACCCTAGGTGGTGTAGCTCTTCATTTATTTTTTATTACTGTATGATTATTGACCAAATGGTCATTGATTTGGACGCTCCTACTCCTAGCATTTTAAACCTTTAAACGAAGTTCGTACCCTAAGAAGGCATGACATGTATGTCACCTGTCAAAATCCACCGAGGAATTTTATATTTGAAAAAGTACAGATGTCTATAATATATTTACATTACTGTACTGGTACACCTCTCTTGTGGGAAAAATTGATTGTCTTAGATAGTACTACTATTTCAATGGCAGACAATAGCATAATTGGTTTGTTTTCGCTCATAAGTCAAACTCTTCGCCTTTCTACGAATAAATTCAATGCATACTCTTCGCCTTTCTACGACTACATTCAATGCATTAAACTTCTGGGAAAGTTTTGGAGAAATTGGTAAATCTTTAATTAATAATAAAAATATAATTATATTGATAAAACATAAATTTATTAATTATAAAAAAATTTATTTATATATTTTAATTAATTATTCTTTTCAACCACTAAAGCTATATTTAATGGATTGTATAATCTAAATTTGAAAGGGTTTAAATTATGTTTTTGAATGTATAAATGGATTAAGCACCATAAAGCACACAAATTATGAAACTTTCTGAAGTAATATATGTTAATGTAAGATATTTTTAGGATTTCCAATTGGAATCTTAACAAAAACAAACCTGAAAATATACCTAAGAAATAATTTACTTTTTTTTTAAAATATTTTAACTATGAGGCTTCACTTTGTATACCAATATCTTATCACATTCATATATAATTGAGTTTTTAAATTGTAAAATTAAGATCAATATATTGTAAATATTGAGGTTTATTGACATTTAAAAGTATAAAAAGAATATTTAATAAAAAGAAGCTTTTTAAATTAAAAAGATATATTGAGAGGAGCTCAACAAAAAGATATTGAAAAGTATTTATTAATATCTAATGTAAATTAAAGGAATTCTTTGATATTCCACAAACTATAACATAGTTTCACTTAGTAAAGATCTAATGTCTTAATCCAATATAATACATATACTTTTTTTCACCCCAATACAATACATTTACCTTCTTTTATAAACTAATAAAAAGTTAAATACTTATCCTAATACTAATAAATTAATGATGATGGCTACTATCTACTCATATTAACTTTAATTATATTATAAAATAGTTTCAATTTCATTATAATACATTTACATATCAATGGAAAAAAATTGCACAACTTGTTATTTCTATAGAAGTTGAGTATATATGTAACTGTCCCCAACATACAACAACTTATAATTTCTATGGAAGTTGAATATATATATATATATATATATATATAACCGGGAGAACCTCTCCAAGCAACCCACCACGAAGCGCTGTAGATTTGCCACCTGGATATCAAATTGCCACCTGGATATCTACTGACACCTCCACCGCAGGAACTTCGGGTCAACCATCCTTCCCTCAACCCCATGAAAGTTGAGTATATATATGTAAATATCTCCAACATGCAACAACTTGTTATTTCTATGAAAGTTGAGTATATATGTAAATGTCCCCAAGTAAAAGAACATATCAGCAAAGTATAAGTACTTGCCTTTTGAGGACATTTACATATATACTCAACTTTCATTATAAATAACCACTTATTCTTTTTATCCAATTTTGTTATAAATTCCTCCCCACATATATAGGCACTAAGCTAAACTTTAGACCATTTGCACCTAAAATCCCGTGAAAATTGTTCAAAGGGTAGTTTTCAGTGATTGGAATTGCATAATCTGGGTGCCCCAAGGGTAATCGAGGGTCGTGAATCCAAATTTCATTTTCAACAACAAATTCCGCCCAAACTTGCCTGAAAAATTGCAAATGGTCTAGAAATAACTCCCATATATAGAGAACGACATATATTTAATTTAAAAATCCAATTTAAAATTATATAAATTTTCTTTATAAAATAAATTATTATGATCTGAAAATTTAAGTATTTATAATTTTCTTAAAATATAAAAACTTTGAAATTTTTTATTAACATTTAAATTTCCAACTTTAAAATACTTAATGATATTTTTATATAAATCATTAAATCTCTATTTTATAATTTCTATTTTTCTATAAAATTAGATTTTTGATTCTATTAAAATCCTCCAAGAGAAGGATAATGAAGAATATTTTGAATAAAAGGAATGTTCCAAAGGCTTTTCCAAACAAAGCATAGGTTTTTGATTTTATTAAAATCCCGGAAAGAAGCATAATGAAGAATATTCTGAATAAAAAGAATGTTCAAAGGCTTTTCCAAACAAAGTAATGTGCTTAATCTTTGTTAGGCGATTGCAATATTCCACCCCACTAATTGTCAAGCAAGCAAGGTAGCGTGTTAAAATATTTCCCAAGTGTATACGCTCCCATAATTGCCAAATATTAGAAACTAAAATAGAGAAAAAGGCGCACTCCGATGGTGGGTAAAAGCAAATTTTTTTGTTATTTGAGTATGACTTAAAACTTGCTTTTTATAAGTTATGAATTCATTTTCTTTCAATATATGTAACCACTATGCTTCCATAATTGTCAATATTAGAAACTAAAATAGAGAAAAAGATGCACTCTCATGGTGGGTAAAAGCAAATTTTTTGTTATTTGAGTATGACCTAAACTTGCTTCTTATGGGTTATGGATTTATTTTCTTTCAATATATGGAAATATGTTAACAACCCAAGATTTATAGGCTTTAGCAAGAGGAGTCCCCTCTTATGGAACACTAGTAGATTATTATAGGTGGCTAAGTTATGCCTAAATATAATAACATTATTTTTGGTGAGATCTTTTGAGATTGTATCAACATAGCTAGGCAAGTAGTCTTGAATATTATAAACATTTTTGTGTTTTGAGAAAAAATAATCAAATTGTCTATAAAATAAATTTATAAAATGCTTGTTATTAGTTAGCTCATCATAATAAGGCTTGCTAGCATCAAAATCTTACAAAACATTATTCATATGATAAGAGTGATAGCCTACCCAAAGGTTTCAATAACCTTCTTATATATTAACCATTATTTTTTAAAGAATCCTAATTACTTTTTAAACTCTTTTTGTAAACATAAAAGTCACTAAATAACATAGAATGCAAATAATTTTCTTTTTTAAAATACACAAACAATGTGTGTAATTAATGAATATTTAAGAATCAATAAATTATAAATGAGTAGATACCTTTCCCTATGTTATTTTTCAATAACCGTCCACTACTATTA
Source organism: Pseudotsuga menziesii (assembly GCA_001517045.1). Taxonomy (NCBI): domain Eukaryota; kingdom Viridiplantae; phylum Streptophyta; class Pinopsida; order Pinales; family Pinaceae; genus Pseudotsuga; species Pseudotsuga menziesii. The sequence goes on along the minus strand of LPNX011113806.1, from coordinate 313,805 downwards.
TTTAAGACATGGTTTATATAACCATAATTTCTTTGATTTCACGTTTTGATTGAGTTATTTTCGAAAGTTTATAATATTATCTAAGATAATGTTTATGTGATCATAATTTCTTTGATTTTCACGTTTTGATTGAGTTATTCTCAAAAGTTTTTAATATTATCGAAGATAATGTTTATGTGATCGTAATTTATTTGTAGTTTTATTCTTGGGTTTTCATTTTTATTTTTTGTTATGATGTTACTTCTTGACCAATGACACAGGTTAAATATGCTACCAGTAAGTAATGTTTTCAAAGTATGAGAATGGAGTATTGAAGAAAGTTTACAAGCTTTTACCGCCATATGATGTTGAAGTGGATATATTGTTTTCTCCTTGTAAGACATTTATGAATTTTCATGAACGGTGAATGCGTATTCCTTCAAAATGTTTGCCGGCTATGACAATTATTGAATTGTCGCAAACCCTTTATTGATTTTGTATGACAATTATTGAACTGTGGCTAACCCCTTGCTGATTTTGGAAGTTCAAGAGTTTCGATTCATATATATCAACTCCTAAACTTCCAAAATCAACAAGGGGTTAGCAACAATTCAATAATGCTCATACATACAACGATTCAAAAAACTGCCAAAATTAATGAGTGGTTAGCAACAATTATAATTGTTATATATAGATGAAAATATGGATTGGATGAGATTTGAGGTTTACGACAGACTCATGGAGGTCTTTGATGGCGCACTGTCAAGGTTCCTGCTACACGCAGCTCTGAGCACTGTGCTCCCTTGTAAATCGGCTTTAGCGGCGCCCCTTGCTCATTGGCGGGCGAAGGAGGCAATGGAGGAACCCAAGGGGGGGGGATTCAAACCCCTCCTGAATAGAGACTCTGGAAGGCAGCCTAGACATAGATCCACAACTTGCATCCAACTCGAAAATAGCCGGTAATAGGAAAGAAGAAAGCAAGCGAAGGCATAGGAAAATGCATCCTAAAAGCGAAGGAAATCCCCACTCTGCAAATCCATGTTGAAGGCCTCCATGAACATATTAATAATCACACCCTTATTGGCAAATTCGTAAGGATATGGCCCTCAGAGAAAGGCCTCCTGTGGTGGATCAATGTAACCTAGAAACCTCAGGGACATTATGACCTCCATTTGGGGGCTAAAGGATTCTTCACGGTTGTTGTCTTGAACCTCTAGGAAAAAAACATAATATTTGAAGGAGGGTCGTATTTCTTCAACTCTACTGGACTCTTTCTGAAACCATGGAAAGAAATATTCAGTCCGATGAAAGAGGATATGACTTTTGTTCCGATTTAGATCAGGTTATACTCCCTTCCCTCGGAATACTGGCATGAGAGCATTTTGGAAGCCTTGGGAAACACAATAGGGGGATTTGTAAAGATAACAGAGCAGACCAAAAAAATGAGATATATGTTGTATGCCCGCATGTTCGTTTACATGGATATAACGCAAGACTTACCTTAAGGAATCGATCTAAGTTGGGATGATGAAGAATGGTTTCAACTTATAGACTATGAACATATACCTTTTAGATGCAAGCGTTGCCATGAACATGGACACCTATTCAAAGAATTTCTAGAAAACAACCCAACAATCCAACATAAAGGCAAAGGCGTCAAGGATGCTGATGGCTTCACCAAGGCATCGGGAAAAAAAATAACGACAAAAAGAAATCAAGGTCCGAAGGTAAACAAAAAACCCCTATATTCTAAGGCTTTTGATGCTCTCCAATCTGAGCAAGTGCAGGTCACTCTCGACACAGATGGATAACACAACACTATTAACAACAAAGAAGGAGATAAAGGGGGAAAAGAGCAATCCCAACCCACCCCCCTGGAGCAAGGAAAAAATATGGACATGATGGAGGACGACAACGATGATATGGACATAGGAGACCTAGATCTAGATGGGATAGAAAAATTTGTTCAAGATCCGAAAAAAGGGGTTATTCCCTCACAACATGTGGTATTGCTTAAGGAAGCCATCATAAAAACAAGAAAAGATAAAACCCTTGGGGTGGGCACTGAAAACCCTAGTATCAAAATCCATGAAATTATACAAAAACTGGGCAGTGAGAGACGTGGAAGAAGAAGCAATCAAGAATGCATCAAGGATATAGGGGAGAAATTGATTGCTTCAGGACAACTTCCAACCATAGAGGCAACATTCACCTTACCCTACAAACCTTCCCATTGAAGCTCACATCCTGGAACATTAGAGGTTGCAGTGCGCCTAAAAAAAATAACTGCTAAAAAGGAAAACTACTATGGAAAAACCTACGATTATGTTTATGCAGGAAACCAAATGCTCTAAAGGAATATTCAAAGCAGTGGTGGCGAAAATATGGAAAGGAAGTGAATTGATAGCTATCGATGCCATAGGTACAGCTAGAGGTATTGGTATAATATGAAACCCTCTAGAGATATGCCTCTCTAACTTTCTGGAAACCTGATTCACTATTTCAGCTGAGTTTCATGTCCTTGGGACTAGGCTTAGGGGCATCCTCACCAATGTTTACGTACCCTTCTCGTCAGCACCCAAACACGCCTTCCTCCATTCACTAGAGCTTCTGAATCATTGGGTGGGACAAAATCACTAGATTTTTGGAGGAGACTTCAATCTCATCTGAACTCTCAGGGAAAAAAAAGGAGGGCTTCGCTCCTTAAGCACCATAACCACTTCTTTTGACACCTTGATCAACGAGTTATCCCTAATAGATGTTAGCACTGTTAACAACTTATATACTTGGAATAACAAGCACTCTGGAGACAAACACATCGCATCCAGACTTGACCACTTCCTAATCTTAGAATCCATACTCACAGGAGGTGCATATATCTCAACCTTTATCCTCCCGATGACCAGCTCGGACTACTGGCCCATTAGTCTCAACTAGAGCAAAATAGGGGAACACCTGCGAAGAACCTTCATATTTGAAAATTTTTGGCTCGCACATCCTGACTTCCAGCCCCTCATGCAACAATGGTGGAGCGACTTTTAGCCTCCAGCAGGATCTCTCATGTACAAATTTTAGCAGAAATTGAAATACATCAAAGAGAAATTTAAAATATGGAATAAATAACACTTTGGTAACATCCATATGGAGAAACAACAGATTGAAGGCCAACTTGCGGCCATTCAGAACTATCATGCAAGAGGGATACACTGAATCCATCAAAAAGGAAGAAAAGGACCTATATGAAGCCTTGAAAGCCAGAGAATTAAAAGAAGAAACCTTATGGAAAACCAAATCCATAAATATTTGGCTAAAAGAAGGGGAAAGGGATTCCTCTTTTTTCTTCAAAGCCACTATACAACACTGAAAATCCAACACAATCGTCTACTTGAAAGCTGAGAATGAAACAATAGTAGAAACACATGGATACATTGAACACACTCTCGCCGACCACTTCAGGCAATTAATGGAAGAACCGATTCCTTAGCAAGAAAGGTCTCATGGAAATATATTTTGGATAGATTGGATCAAAAGCTCATCTACTGGACCTTCCGCTCTCTCAACCTCCCTAGTCGCCTAATCCTAGTAAAATTTTTTTTGCAAACAATGCCTTTATACCTTTTCTCCATTTTGGCCGCTCCGAAATATGTTAAAAAAAACTCAGAGCTATGCAACACACCTTCCTCTGGGGAGGCTTTGAGAATCACAAGAAATGGCTGCTTGTAGATTGGAATACACTATGCACGCCTAAGCTTGATGGAGGCCTTTGCTTAAGAGACCCTGGAACCAACAATCAAATTTACAATGCCAAGATCTAGCAGAGATGGATCACGCACACATCAGAACCATGGGAACTCCTGTGGCAGGATAAATATGCTTCCACATGGCCTAAGCATAACCTTATAAGATTCAACACCAATGTTAAAGGCTCCCAAATCTGGAACTTTTCTCATGCCAACCATAACATAATACAAAACTTCATCTTATTTCAATACTCATGGAATCAACAAAGTCCGCTTCGAGAATATTACAATCTCCCTATACTATGGGAAAAATAGCTACTCAGATGCGCTTCCAAAGTAAGCGATATGTGGAAAGAGGCCAACACAGGAGATCATTTCAGGAAATGGAAATGCTTCGACTGGTGGTAGGCCATCAGTCCCTCTAAAGATATACAAACTTTTTGGGCTGATTTCCAAACCCATCAAATACAAATCAACCATGATAGTGACAAAATAAGATGGGGATTCTCACAATATGGAACCTTCAACATGAAATAAGAAACAACAATTATTTCCAAGACGACCATTGATGGCTAAGGCAATAGATAGAAAAAAGTTTGGAAAGACAACCTCTGGCCCAAAATTTCCACCTTCCTTTGGTTCATCCTTTGCAGGTGCATCCTAACCTGGGAGAATCGACAAAAAAGAGGAAGCATTGGACCAGCATCGTGCTGCCTATGCAAAGAAAACAAGGAAACCATCGACCACCTCCTTGACGAATGAAAATTTGCTGAAAATATATGGAATGAAGGGGAAAGAATATTCATAAAATCGACCAAAACAAAAGGACACCCATACCTATCCATAACAAATTGGCTTCACCTACCTTTTAGCAACATGCTCCTCAATAGAATATGTGAACTCTTCCCTTGATTCATGGTCTAGGAAATATTGATAGAAGGGAACAACAAAATCTTCAATAACCGGATCAAGAAGGAAGAGGAAGTCTAGGAAATTTTAAGAATCACATCTTTGAAACTTTGAAACTATCATCTTGGAAAGACAAGGACCTAACTACCAACAAAACTCATATGCAAATCTTAAAGGATTGGGGCATCACCACCATTCATGAATACATCGGTCGTGCCCTCACGGAAAATATGAAGGTGAAATCTCCTAGGAAATGGACTCCCCCTCCCCAGGGAACTTACAAGCTCAAATTTGGCAGGGCTTCCAAAGGAAATCCTGGTCCAGCAGTTTTGTTGGGCCTATGGATAGTAGGGAAGAATTCCTACATAATTCAGCCCAAGTATCGAGAAGAACATAAAGGAAAAGAGGAAGGAGCTACGACTGAGGAAGCAACATAAAGGAGAAGGGGAAGGAGGATGTGACAGAGGAAGTAAAACAGAAGAAGAAGACGAAGAGAAGGCACTAGAAGAGGAAGCCGATGAATAAGCCATGACAGAAGAATAGAAGGTGACACGAGATGGTATAACACAATATCAGCAGAATTAGGAGTGCAAATAGGGTAACGAACGAAAAATGACAATAAGGCATGGTGCTGAGAAGCGATAGGACTTAACGAGCATGGGTGCGATCTCTACTAGAGCTGATGGAAGCCACACACGTGAAGGCATATTTGTAAGTCAGGCCGATAGTTCCTCTCGTTATGTGTTGCTAGAATAAAAAAGAAAGTCTATTGGTTGTGTTGCCGCCTTTCACACACCTGGGTCACGTGGCAGAAATCTTCAAGCCACTCGATGTGTCCTTGGGGGCAAGTCTCGAGTCAAGGCTGTCACCTTGTTCTTGACTCCTCCGTTTACGCTCAACTCCTAACGGAGCCAAGGGGGTTAGACCCTATTAAGTTACTAAGGAGAATTACTTAGTGTTGTGATGTTTAAACTGACTGAGTTATTTAGGAATTTACAATTTAACTATAGATAATCACAGATGGCAAGATGTAAAAGATGAACACACTAAAGCACAATACTGAGACACAATATATATATAAAGCAAGAAGTTAACCAGTGCCTTAGAATGGAGTCAAAAATATAATCAATATGCTTGCATGTGCTTGGAGTGAATGTTTTGTGATTGCCTCTTGGTATGTTTTAAGTTAAATGTGAAGTATGAGTTGATTAAATTAGGCAAAAGGGGGACTTCAGATATACCCGAGAGTACTTGGAGTATGTCCAAAACTAAACCTTCACGGCTACCCACAAGGAATATGTGGGCTGAAATGGAGTCTTTGGGGCTATTGTTCGTAATGCACCCTGTAGGGTGTGACAGAGATCGGCGCCCCGAGGTCACTTTTCAGAAGTTCCCGCTTCCTTTGGGTATTTTGCCACCGTAGAGGTTTGATCTAGGTGTTGTATTTTCACCTGATGGTTTTGTCAATTGGGGAGAGTGAGTCCTAATTATGCTAGTCACCCAAGTGCTTTTGATACAGCTTAACTGATCGGACGAATCGCAGCCAAGTGCAGAGCATACGCGTTGGAGTCTTGTATATTTTAATAAGTTTTAAACTGGGTGTTCTTGTTTAAAAGAAAACCCTCCAAGAACCTCTTTCGATCCAAGTGGATCTCAATCGGGGAATCAAGAAGGGGTTAATTTTATAATTGCTGATAAATAAATGATGAAAAATAAAATAGATCCACAATTTTAGTTTTCTAATTAATCCTACCACGAATCTCTTTCCCCTTTCGGGTCAATTGGGAAATCGTGGGGTAAGTATTATGATTACTTTGAAAAACAAACAAAAAGTGGAATATGAATTAATAACAAAATCAAGTATACTACCCTGCAAATTACATCAATGCTAGTTTAAAAAAGAAATAAGCAGAAAGCGACGAAAAGGGCACCGACGCAAATCCCCCCAGGGGGATGGGGAATGGGCTTGAAAGAGCCTATTCCAAAAATAATTTTATTTATTATTGGTTACAATATCATTGAACTGAAAATTCAGAAACTTCTTGGTCCTTATACAGGCTGAAACCAAGATTTTACAACTTTGGAAAAATTTTGAGTTTTTAGTGGAAAGGGAGACCCCTGGAGGGATTTGAACGCTCCTGAGGCCACTTCTGGACAGCAGCTTCCTTTATTTTATGTCAGACCTGCTAAAATACAGCGAGCATGTTAGAATAACATATGCCCAAAATCACTTTAAGAGTACTTTTGGATCATCCTACCTTATCTAAAAAAAAATGAAGTTAAACTGGCTAAACGGGCGAAAAGGGAACCAAGGAAAGCAAGCTTTCCTTGGGATATTGGCTTGCTGTTTGTGCAGCCAATTAAATATGCAATGATATTGTAGAATATTAAATTTTATAACAGCGAAAGGAAATCTAATGCATGCGATCTACAAGTTTTCTTTAAATTTTCATGCAAAAAGACGATTTCCCTAAAGCTAGATCTAGAATGCTTATGAAACTTTTTTGAGTACAACATCTAGACTGTGAGCTATGAAATATCATATCTATGTATATTTTAATTTGATGAAATACATCCAAATGAAATCAAAGCTATGAACTAAACAAAGTAACCGGGTAAAGTGTTGATTTTTTATAGAAATGAGAAGAAGAGGAGAGAAGGTCGGATCGTTGCTTGAATGGAGCAAGCTGAAAGGAGGCCATTTTGTGGAGTACTGAGGGACAAAGTCTTGAGATTATTGGATAGGAATGGATTCGATCTAGATCCACACCTTCATCCAATCAGGAACCTGCAGCTAAATAACACAAGCCTGCACACACCTCGTGAGATCTGGATATAGATGCATAAAACAACAAAAATGAAAGATTATGCAGAAATAACCTTATTTAAGAATATACCTGAGATTTTTGAGCATACATCATATGGATAAACAATATCAAGCAATCTAGATTTCCTAGTTTAAACCCTTACTTGATTCAACCAAATCCTTGAAGCCAGAACACAGAAGCAGCACATAATTTGGCAAGAAATTGCAACTACCACATCAGCAGCATAACACTGAGAATTCACACAATCAAATGCACTACACAGTATAGCCTCCAAAGCTTCTTTGTTCACAAATGATGATCAAATACAAATTTACAATGGAAATCCCTTCAGTCCAGCTCTAACTAGCTTGGAAGAGGGAGCCTCAAGCAGGATATATACAAATTACAGGCCATCCAGCCTAGGGGGGGCGCAATTCCTCATGGAATCAAGTGAAATCAACTGAGGGAGAGTCCATCAATGCATAAATGAAGCTGCACTAAGCCTACTTGTCAACCGGGGGCTTGATTGAGCTGACACATCAACCCATACACCGACACATCGGCCCACAGAGCATCAAGGAGAGTCTACACGTGTGGAGGAGAAAGAGAGGGCACAATTCCCCATGAAGACAGCTGTAGATCAAGTCTAGATCTGATTTGATCCCCTCCTTCAGTCAAGGATTTGTCAGATCCAGTCAATCTGCTTCAGATCTGACTGATTTCAATCAAATCTGCTGAGAATCCACTGATTTATTGATTTTGGATTTGCTCCATTATTCATCAATTTATTAATTAAAATAATCAATAATAGATTTTTGGGGCTTTCTAACCTGAGTGATGGAAGATCACTCAAAACTTAGGAAATAGTGGGTCCATGGGTTTACATGGTGCTCTTAGCTTGAAAATGAGCACCTACATGACTGAAACCGATTATTTGGCCCACTTTTATTACAAAATCAATTTTTCCAATTAAAATATTAAAAAATAGCCTAAGTTTTGGAAAAATTAAAATTTAATAAAAAACACTGAAAAAACTAAAAAATTGAAAAATTGAAAAACACCTAGGGGGACTTAGACATGTTCATATGACTCAAAAATGATGTCTAGCATGCTTATACATTGACACATAGACTCTAATAACCTCGATAGGCCTAAATGCCAAGTCGACCACCCCAACTTTGGAGGTATGGAGTGAAAAACTCGGAAATTATCAGTCGTTTATTCAACAACCAATAATAACCAAGGGAAAAAACACCCTGGGCTGATCGGATTCACACATGAAGTCTAAGAGACCGAGTCTTTTACAGACACTATCATGCTAGAACATTTATTACAATTCCCCCATGGGGTATGAACATGTGATATGATACAATAAGCACTTCCCAGAAGTACTTCCAAAGGTCTTTTTGAAGTTCAAACAAGTCAACCATGTCCGGTTCACCAGGATCACTTGATAAAAAACCACTAAGTACAACTTAGGTGGTAACAGGTTGGATGTAGTAAGTCAACTAAGATAGCGATAGAAAAGGAGTCTGTAATGAGTCTATATCAAGTCAGTATTGAGTCTGTAATAAGCATGTATGGTATATGTTTTGATTCTATAATAGGGATATAAAAGAAGGAACTCAAGCTGTATATGGGTTATCTTTTGCTTCTAGCTTCTAGAATATAGTTAGACTCTTGGTAAGATGCTTTAGCTAGACTGGAAGTAGTTGCTCGTGATCAAACATTGATCGAATGAGCTCTCGAGATAGACTGAGTAGGAATTGTTGGTTAATGGCTCTGGACTATTGAGTGCATCAGAGTGAAGGATTTGCAACTGAATGCACAGACGAGTAGGAGAGGTTGAGTCGATCCAGGATGTGTGCGGATGGCTAGTAAAAGTAGAGTAGAAAGATAAAAGAGAGAAGATTAGAGAGCATGAGAGGGAGGAAGAGTATGTAAAGATAGAAATAATATGTTAATATGAGTCTACAACTTAGTGCATAGATGAAAGGTGCATCTATTTTCTCATGCCAAATGAAGAGCACCTTGTGGTTTCGCCCAAATGGGTTTCCACGTTATATTCTGTGTATATGTGTGAATGTTTAAAGTAGAGTAGATATATGTGTGATTGCTGTAGTGAATGAATGACTGTATATTTTTTTACCATTGCATGGATGTATGATGGTTTCATTGTATTACTAGATATGATTATATTGCATGTCTACTGTTTATTTACTTAAGTTGCATAAAGAAAGGTTGGATCGCAACTTAGCTGTGGAAGTACCATGCATACAAGTAATCCACCTCCCCAGTATTCATTGGAAGCCTTAGCCAGATCCAAGGTACTAAAATACCCTCCCCCACAACTGTGGAAAATTGGTTATGGAATTTACCCATAAAAGAGAGATATCTTGCGTGAGACGACATTGATGTCGCAGGTGCTGCTGACTGAGCTTTGCTCCATCGAGTCGATATCTCAAGCATTTTTGTGCTGATAAGAAGGGAATGAACCTGGCTCCAGGGACAGAGAGAGGGAAAAATTCAACAAATGGTTCCATTTCTGGAACCCTAAATTGTTGTCGTGAGGGATATGTTGTGGCAACTCATGAAACCAGAGATCCAGGACTAGGTGGAATCCAAAGAGTTAGAGTTTGCACGAAAAGAAAGTGAAGGATCTCGGCGGAACCCAACAGAGTGGTTGGGTTGGTACATCTACACAGACATCCATGAGATTTTTTTTGAGTTTCCTATTGTGTTGCACGAGTGGTTATCTAAGTTAGAGACCAAACAAACAAATTTTCAGGGTGAAGAACCAAGGGAGTGGACTCCCCAGTTAATCGAACAACTGGAAGAAGTTAGCAACCATGTATCAAGGGCTGTGGATTTTTGGATAGACAATATCCTAGAAGGATATATTACTGAGTTCCCTGTCAACACAATAACCTCATACAGTGAGGTAGAGCGAAACTGTTTTCAAGGACCACGTAGCAGATACCTTTCATCTTTAAAGACGTGGATAAAAATGATTTTATGTGAAAAAGGCATTTTATGAATGTAACAAGGCTGTATAGAATAGAGTGGATATGTGTGAATAGGACCCTATTGTGAGATGTTCCCAGGAGATAGTGGAAATGAACTAGAGCCAGGATTCTTAAGATGTGGAAGAAGATTCAGGTTCGGAAAGTGAAGAAACACTCAGTTAGGAAGAGGGAGTTGCAGCAAAGATCAAGAAGAATAAGGCTACGAACTTGCATCATACTTAGACAAAGGGTCTTGTGATGAAGAAGAATAATATTGGCCAATATCAGAAGGAGATGAAGAGTCAGAAGAGTCAATTGAATCTCCAGAACAAGAACATGCTTACAACTTTCCTACAGCACCAGACGTAAGATCGAGACACCTATCTCTGAGCAATTATGTAAATACGAGTAATACTAACACTATAAATAGTGGACAAGGAAGTACAACTAGTTAAAATTTTGTTCCGATTGTACCAATAGAATATACGATGGTTGGAGTTGACATTAAGTTACCAATATTCAATGGAAACGGGTTGGAAGACCCAGAACAACATTGGTCCTTTGTGAAGCTGTATGGACTGTATGAAATATCCATGATGAGAATATCAAGAAAGCACAAATGATCACGACTCTGCGAGGTCATGCGCTTGACTGGTATATGAAATTTTCCATAGTACCAGTAGGAGTTGTCCCAAAAACACACAACAAGATTCAGTTGGGTTTGATAGATGAATTCAAAAATCGAAGTTTGAATCGCAGTGCATCACCGAAATCAAAGAGATAAAGAAGCTACCCACAAAATCTATTTGGGACTTTGACCAAATATTTAAGACATTGATGGCCAAAGTGAGTTTCTAAATTTTGGATGTGCAACACAAGGAATGGTTTATTGTCGCCTTGTTACCACATATCCGAACCTCGTTGATGCAACACAAACGTCTGTCGCATATAGAGGCTCTAGAAATAACAATGAAATTAGAAGCCTTGCTGGTGGGAGAGACACGCTCGGGAATGATGCAAATTCAGTCGCAGTTGGCCAATCTTATGGTGCAACTTTAGACATTAAAAAAAGAAAGGAAGTTTAGGAAGAACTATGGTGTACAAGATGCACAATAGATGGACACCATAAAGAAAATTTCCCAGTGCTCATGAATTATGTCATAGTAGGTGCGTCGAACCCATTAAGAACCCAAGGAATGACTTGGTGTAGAATATGAAATACTAGGGGCCACAAGTTCAAGGAATGTCTGTACTTATAGAATATTGTAAGTGCACCTACTTGTCTGTATTGTAAATTTTGTAGATCAGTAGATCATGATGAAAAATACTGCAGAGCATTTCAACTACTGCAAGAAAAGAGAATGGGTACCTACTTAATGAAAAATGATGATAAGATGCACACTGAATGAGTGCAACCTCAGTATCATCCTACACAATATAAACAACAGCAATACCCTCAACCATAATACCAACAGAATTAGTATCCTTAACAACAACAATACCCTCCGCAAAGGGGGGTGGGAATTTTAGAGGTCGAGGACAACAACAAGGAGGAGGACTTGGTCGAGGAAGAGGCCAAGTCATATGTTATAATTGTGGGAAGCCGGGACATTTTGCCTGAGATTGCCAAAGTCCTACAAAAAATTATACATATTGTAAAGCATTTGATCACACTATTGAACAGTGTCCGCAACTTATTGCGAAATGACAAGCTAGAACTCTCGTAAATCCCAACCCAGTGCAAAATCAAAATCCGAATCTCAATCAAAATATTCAGATGATTTATTCCGAACCGAGAGAACCCCACATTGTTGTAGTTACAAGAGGAGGTGTTGCGACAGGAGCAGACCAAAATACACAGCAAGGACAACCACAGGTGAGATCCGTGACATAAAAGAAAGCTCCACTAGATCTCCAACAGGAGAAAGAAGTATTCTTGGAGGTGTGACCAGAATTTGTTGATACTAACCAACCGTCGACATATGGATAATTCAAGATTATGCCCGAACGATTTGAATAGCTACTCAGGAAGCCGCCAATGAAAAACATTTGTAAGCTTAAAGAATTTTTCAAAATTTGTTTAGCACTAATCAATGATAAAGATGCTATCGCAGAACTGACAACACTCATAGAAGAAACCCCATAAGACCTGCGACCTAAAAAAAGAATTAATCATATCGGGAAAAAATTGAAGACAGACCAAGAACTACGAATGACTGCACAGAAAGGAAATCATGATATGGATTATATCATATTACATTTGGGCTTGTATGTCAACATATTGACAAGAAAAAGATGGGAGAGTATGAATAAGCCACGATTGGACTGGTCTCCTATTCAACTAAGGCTTGCGAACCCATCGAAGGTTTTAACAATCAGTAGACTAACTCAATTTCCTGTGGAAGTTGAATGCTTAAGAACATATGACGACTTCGAAGTTATTGACATTGTCAATGACATAACTCCATATTCTACACTTCTAGGAATTGATTTGGAAATAAACAACCAAACCATTATAAACTTCAAGAAAAGGATCTTATCTTCTGAAGATTATGAAATAATAGTGGTTGCACCAATTGATCCACTCAAAGGACAGAGATATATCGAGCCTGTACATAGCAAAGGGCAAGACAATTATCTATATTAGTTCTATAACATCATGTCTTCAAAGGAAGACTATATCAATCCAACAATTGATGGAAAGTGAAGTTGGTGGAGTGTAAGCTCATGCACGTCCGACTCAAGTGAGGCCCTGGAAAATTGGAAGAATAGGCTACATGAAGTTTCCATGCGAATATGTGCAAGAATCACAAGAGTTGTCCAAAGGGTAGGGTCCAAAGCAAGCGCACTGCCTACATATGAAGGATTACCTAACCTTGCATCATTTTTAGTGGAATTTGAAGAAAAAGTCTTAGAATCATAATGATTGTCCGCTTTGGACTATGTGCTGAAACATACGCTCGCTAGATGGTGGGGTACACACAAACAATTTATCTCTGAATGGACACAGTGTATAAGATTAATGGAGACATGATTTAGGGAAGAGATCAGTTGCCATGATCAGAAATACACAACACTGACAGATCCTGTCGGACATATTGAGCATTGTTGTAGGAATTAACAAGAATATTCATGACAAGAATGGGTTCATCGATTCATCCACACTTTGAAAATGGTACCAAGAAGTTGGTACACAGCAGTAGAGCTACGACGAGGAACTGTTGAATGGGAAAGCTTAACTGAAAGTTTCACCCAGACATTTGATTTTGCAAGTGAACACCCAATAGTTAATGCTACACTGCAGGTAATAAAGGAGAAGACATTTGAAGAAATCCCTATCGTAGACACAAATTTCCATCAATGTAGCATGACTATACACAACTGGATGGAGTGTTATAACCTCAAGGGAAAACTGGATGATGATGACCCACTTGAGATAAATATACTTGAGTCAAAAGGTATACATACAATGAAAGGAGCTCCTATCTCCACTGACTAGTTTTTAAAACCAATCAAGATTAAGAAAGTAAATATTGGGTCAGTTGAAAATCCAAAGTTTGCTAATATTGGAGATTACTGGGACGAAGAGACCGTGGGAAATATCACTGACTTATTGCATGAATTTCAGGATCTATTCCCTACAAAGTTCTCTGAAATGAAATTCATAGTTGGGGACCCTGGTGAACTGAAGATGCCCTTGACGCCTGATGCAAAACTGGTCAAACAACGACCATATAGATTACAAACATGCTACAAAGAGAAAGTCAAAGTTGAACTTGATCGAATGCTAGAGGTAGGTGTAATAGAACCAGTTGAAGAATCAGAATGGATAATCCCAATCATAGTACAAGACAAGAAATTGTTAGGGGAAGTGATAATTTGTGTTGACCTCAGGAAATTAAATGATTCCTGTTTGCATGATCCATTTTTGACTCCATTCACAGATGAAGTATTGAAGAATGTTGGAAGACAAGAAATGTATTCATTTACAAATGGATTCTTAGGTTACCATCATATAATAATTGAAAAAGAAGATCGATACAAGACCACCTTTGCAACAGAGTGGGAATGCTACCAATACACGATAATTCCCTTTGGACTCAAGAATGCGGCTTTGAATCTTTTCTAGAATTGTAGTTGCCACATTTAAATATTTTATACAAAAATTTATTGAAGTGTACTTTGACGACTGTACAGTATTTGGTCTAATAAAGGATCACATATAAAGTCTTAGAATGATGCTGGAATGATTCCGCCAATACCAAATTGCCCTCAATTTGAGAAAGTGTATTTTTTGTGCATCTTTTGGGGCTCTGTTAGGCCATGTGGTCTGTTATGATGGAATTTTGGTTGATCTAGCTAAAATCACCATCATTTTTCATTTACCACCACCTACCACAGTTAAACAATTAAGAGAAACACTAGGACATATGGGATACTACATAAAGTTTATCAAAGTTTATCATAAGTGAATGCCTTGATGGAAAGATTGTTGAAAAAAGACACTAAGTTTTAGTGGGAATATGAATAACAAGAGAGTCTAGATAAGCTGAAAAGCAAGATCACTACTGCACCCATACTTGTATTTCCATACATGAAAAAAAAATTCATGTTCATGTCAATGCATCCTCTGTTGTGCTTGGAGTGGTACTAACGCAACAAGGAGAAGGAGATATTGATCACCCCATTTCTTTTGCTAGCAGAAATCTATCAACTGTAGAGAAGAATTACATTACAACAGAGAGGGAAGGTCTTGCGATGGTGTATGCATTGCAAAAATTCAGACATTACTTGTTGGGGGGGGATTTAAAAATGTACACTGACCATTTTGCATTGAAATATTTGGCTAATAATCCAGTGTTGGGGGGGAATATCTATTGATGGATTCTCCTCTTCCAAGAATTTAACTTTGAGATAAATGTCAAACCGGGTCAATTGAACTTGGGACCATACCACCTATCAAGAATTGAGAGTGGAGATGAAAATACTACTCTGGAAGATAATATTCTTGATGCACAACTATTTGCGATAAAAACCTTTGATTATCAATATGAATATATCATACAGTTCCTAACTACAAGTTTTGTGCCGACCAAATTTACAACATCACAAAATAAACAGTTAGTAACACGAGCTGCATATTTCCAATTGATTACTGACCACTTGTATAAACTGGGCCCTGGTGAGATACTTCGACATTGTGTTTTGGAACGTGAGCGACCTATTATTTTAAGTGAAGCACATGTTGGGATCCCTGGAGGACACTATGTAGGAAAGGTGACCATGCACAAGATATTACATGCATGGTTATGGTGGCCTACCATGCATGGAGACACTTAGGATTACTGTTGCAGTTGTGATGTCTGCCAAAAAATATGCAAGACATCTAGAAGAGATGAAATGCCACTAGTACCAAAACTCACATTACAGGCATTTGATAAATGGGATGTTTACTTTGTGGGACCTATTAGTCTAGTAGGGAAGCACACAGGAGCTAGGTATATTATTGCTGCGATGGATTACCTAAATAGATGGGTAGAAGCTGCACCAGTCAAGGATTGTACTGCTGTGATAGTAATGAAGTTCTTATTTGAAAATGTTGTAAAAAGGTTCAAGCGCCCAAAGATATTGATTAGTGACCAAGGTATGCACTTTGTTAATCAATTGATTGAAGAACTAATTGATGAATTTCATATACAACATAGAAGAACAACCCGTTGAGTTTAGTTTTCATTGATGTCAAAGAAGTTCACTAATGGAAAAGGAAGTGATGATGTGAATGTTGAGTATTGTCATTGATGTCAAAGGATTTTAGTAATAACAAAGGGATAACCAGATGCACGGTTGATCAATTCTGTGTTTGAGAATAAATTCAAATGGAGATTAATAAGGCCTGTAGGAGTTAGAGAGGTAAAAGAGGCCAATTAAAGATGTATCCGGCCTAAGGAGATCAGAATGTAGGGATTCTAAGAGGGAAAGAAAACAAAGATTGATTTATCAATTCTATGATAAATTGACACTACAGAGAGAAGGATGAATGATAATTTATCGATCACTGTAAGGAATGATGATGAACTAGTAAGCCTAAGTCTGTGTTGGTATGGATGGTTGAGATCATGGTGAGAGAAAATCCATGACTGTGGTTGAATTTCGCAAGTTAGAGTTGCGAATGAGATAAACTGGTAATCCTCATTCATATGCTTTAGGATCGCGTGGTTGAGATTTGAAGGGGCTCTAGATCAACGACCCAAATGAATTTTACTGAGCAAAGAGCAAGGAAGATAAAGAAGGGTCGGGCTTGTGAAATCAGAAGTGATCGTGGAAAAGCACATTTATGATCGACAAGAAAGGTTGACCATGGAATGAAATCAACGGTTGTCAACGATTCCGCTGGGAGAACTTGCGCGACCAGATAAAATCCTGGTGTGCATGGAATTTTAATGAAATCCACCTTATGTTATTTGAAGTCCACTATCAATCTTAATCCCATGATAAATACTCATTCTGCTAATTCAAATAGCGAGGTGCTTAACAACAACAGATGGATGCAAAATTTCTATCAAATCCGCTTCACTTTGTTTGAAGTCCATCGTCGATCTGAGGAAAATCAGATCCAATGGTTGTCGGTCATTCCACTAATTCAACTAGTAAGGTGGTTAACAACATAGGTTGGATGTGGAATTTTAATGTAATATGTTATGTAGTATTTGGAGTCCACCGTCGATCGGGGTGGATCAATATCTAGCGTTCTTAAACGATTCCACTGATTCAACTAGCAGGGGGATTAATAGTAGAGTCTGGATGCGGAATTCTTATGAGATCGAGTTCATCGAAGGTTTGAAGTCCGCTCTTCATTGAGCGCTAGTCAATATAGAAGATTGACAGTCTGGAAAACATCCGCATAAGATCAAATGCGCAGAAGAAAAATGGCGGTAAGCGGAAATCTCAAAATGACATGTTGAAAAAGTCACAAACCTGAAATCCACAATCTTGAAGATTGACAGTGCAGAAAGATTGGTTTGGAAGTGGAAATCGTGGAATGACATTTGGAAAAAGTCACGTATCCACTATCTGATTTTTATCTCAGATATATGATCAGGAAAAATACCAATATAAAATCAACGACTCATGATGGCTAAAGAAATGGAGAATGCATAAGGTCATGACTGGAAGATTCAGGAAGAGGTACAATCAATGAAATGGTGCAATGGTGAAGAGATGCATCCACAGAAAGACATGAAGGTATTTATTGACAGAATGATTGAAGGAAACAACTTGTCTTTGTGATCATGAGTGACAGATTCCAAAAGGGTATGCAGTTCTATAAGCAGACCGATAAAATTTAGTGCAGGGTGGCAAGGTGGCGCTAGGGAAGGATATAAGTGTACAATGGGTGTTGTAGCATCCCTGTATGTTGTAGCAGACATAAAAATAGGGTGTTGTAGCATCATTTTCTATTGTAGCAGGTAGAAACCCAGGGTGTTGGAGCATCCTTGTCTGTTGTAGCATACATAAATTTAGGGTGCTGTTGCAAACTTTTTGTAGTAGCAAATCAGTTTTTTTTGTATATTCATTGTCTTAATGAGTTTAAATTGGTGGTTTTCTCTTTGAAGTTTCCAAAATAAAATTTGTGTCTTAACCCGTTTGATTCATTTTGTGTTTTTATTTTAAAAGAAAAAGACAATACTGATTCACCCCACCTCTCAGTATTGTGGGATAATCCAACAATTGATATTAGAGCCTGTTCCTTCACTATATTTTAACCATTGGAAGGTAGATCTTATTTAAAAACCACTATGGATCAACAAGAAGGTTTAGACACCAACATACCTCCATTATTCACAGGAGACAATTATGCATACTGGAGTGTGAGAAGGAAGTGCCATCTGATGTCCCTTGGATGGAAGGTTTGGGCAGCAACTGAGAAAGAGTATAAAATAGATGACCAAGCACCTAAAATCCAAGAGGAACTTGGCCAATATGAAGGTATTTCCAAATCCCTAAATGTAATCCTGAGTGCATTGACAAACTCTGTATTTACAAAATTTATGCGATGCACGACTGCGAAACAAGCTTGGGATAAGTTAAAAATTATCTATGAAGGAGCATCTAAAGTCAATGAATCCAAGCTTCAAACATATAAAGGGTAGTTTGAGAGTCTTAAAATGAAACAAGAATAAAATATTGGGGAATACCTTCTAAGAGTAGATGAGGTTGTCAATGCTATTAGAGGTCTTGGAGGAAAGTTAAAAGAGAGAGAAGTTGTGAGCAAGGTACTAAGAACATTGCCAATGAAATACGACTCAAAAGTATTCACCCTAGAAGAACGATATGATCTTGACCATGTGTCAGTAGATGAACTACATGGAATCCTCAGTGAATATGAGATGATAACGGGACTAAATGATTCCTCAAGAAAAGAAGCAGCATTTAAAGCCTCATCCAAAAATCAATCAGAGAATCTAGACGATGAGGAAGCTCTTTTTCTTTTAAAACTTGAGAAGGGTACTAGAAAATATAAAGGAAAGTTACCCCTAAAATGTTTTAACTGTGGAAGAATTGGACATTTTGATTCAAAATGTACTTACCGCAAACAAGATGATAGTGATGAGAGAGGAACCTCAAAATTCAAAAAAGGTAAAACAAGAAACAAGAAGAAGTCCTATGAGAAAAATAAAATTGTCTACACCATGGAAGATAGTGAAGATGTAGATACAAGTGAAGATTAAGAAACTCAAATTCTATCCATGGGTCTAGATACTCAAGCTTCAAATAGTGACTCAGATGTAGAAGGAGAAGTAGAATTAAGATATAAACTTGTTAGTGCTCTTGAAGAACTTGAGAAATGTAGAAAAAAGAACAAACAATCAAGACATATCATTAGTGAGTTGGAAGCTCAACTTCTAGATTCCAAAAGAATTGAGGAGGACCTAAACCTGCAACTCAAAAGAAGTACAAGAATCCAAGAGACTTGAAGAAGAGATCGTACAATTCAATAAAAATATTGATGAAGGATATATCAAATCAAAGTTTGAGAATATCTCAAGGATTCTAGATGATACCCCGAATAGCCAAATAACATCAAGTGATAGATATGGCTTGGTTTTTAACAAAGAAAAGAAACTAGAATGTTTTTCTTTCAGTAATCAAGGATGAAACAAGAAAAGCTATGCTGAAGCACTAAAGAGTCCAGTTAAAAAGGAAGAGAGCAAGAAACCTTCCCTAAACTCTCAACATAAAAACATAAATAATATGGTGCCTAAGAGACCAAATAGATATCTGCAGATATTTTTAGGTCACTTTTACTCTTGTAATAACTTTGGTCATAAATCCTTAAATTGCAGAGCTTATGGGAAGGTTCATGAATACAAGAAGAATCATCAACTAATAAACCAAAAGAAATCATAACATTTTTACACTTCTTAAAAATATGACATAGAGTGTTACAAATGTAATGACCATGGACATATGGCAAGCGATTGTAAATTGATGACTCCTACAAGGAAGACTGTTGCAATTAAGTCTCAAGACACAAAACAAAATAAGTATTGGAGGGAAAAGGAAGAAAAGGAAAGTTCCATGATTGCTCTATGTGCAATAGAAACCAAAACCTATGGAACTTGGACAGTGGGTGTTCAAAACACATGACTAGTGACCCCAAAAAATTCATAACACTAAAAGATAATAAGGGTAAAGTCACTTTTGGAGACAATTTGTCTTCCAAGATAATTGGCAAAGGAACAAGTATTGTCAATAACAATATCAAAGCAAATGTATTACTAGTAGAAAACTTCAATCCTAATCTCCTAAGTGTAATTCAAACATGTGATCAAGGGCACATTTGTATTTTTGGCTCAGAGAAATGTGAAATCGGGAAAAAGGACCCAGGAAGAGTTGTTGGAATTGCTATAAGAAATTCAAACAATTTGTACATCCTAGAAAATGAAAACCAATGTTACGTGATTATGGTTGATAAAAGTTGGTTATGGCACAGAAGGTTGGGACATTTAAATTTTGACAATCTTGTCAGAATAAGTAAGAATGAAGCTGTAAGAGACTTGCCTAAAATTGTAAAACCTCTAAACTCAGTTTGTAAACATTGTCAACATGGAAAGCAAACTAGAGCTAGTTTTAAAACAAAAGAACATATGACCTCACATCCTTTGGAAATAATGCACACAGATCTCTGTGGACCAACAAGAACTAAAATCCTGCAGGGGGAATATTATTCCATGTTGCTTATTGATGATTACATAAGGATGACTTGGGTGACATTTCTAAAAAAAAATAAGAAGCCTTTGAGAATTTCAAAATCTTCAAGAAAATGGTTGAAAATGAGACACATATGAAGATCAAATGTCTTAGATCAGATAATGGGGGAGAGTTTACTTCAAATGATTTCGATGAGTTTTGTGAGAAACATGGAATCAAGAGACAATTTTCATCTACAAAGAATCCTCAACAAAACTGTGTGGTTGAAAGGAAAAATAGAACAGTCCAAGAAGCCACCAGAACAATGCTTAATGAAGCAAAGCTGTCATATGCATATTGGAAAGAAGTAGTATACACAACTATTTATATACTTAATAGAGGACAACTCATAGTCAATAAGGACAAGAGCCATTATGAACTATGGTATGGAAGACCAGCCTCAGTCAAATATTTCAAAGTATTTGGTAGTAAGTGTTACATTAAAAGGAATGAGGATGATCTTTGCAAGTTTGAATCTAGGGCTGATGAAGGAATATTTCTAGGATATTCATCCTCCAAGAAGGACTATAGAATTTTCAATAAAAGGTTACACAAGATTGTAGAAAGTGCAGATGTAAGAATAGATGATATAAAACCAAGAAGTCATGATAGTCCTGAAAATACAATTAATGAAGACTTAAAAGAGGAAAAAATTACTCATGATGAAGAAAAAGGAATGGAGAAGGAATATGCAAAGTAAAGTGAATAAGACTCCCAAGACTTGATACAAAATTTCCATCTAGAAGGATAAAAAAAAATCATCCGGAGACAAATCATAGGTGGTAAAAATGCTAGAGTTAGTACAAGAAGACAACTATCATTTAATGAACCAGCACTACTCTCAATAGTGGAACCTAAAAGTTTTATAGAAGCTAGGAAAAGTAAGGAATGGTTCAAAGCCATGAATGAAGAACTAGATTAGATTGAGAAAAATGAGACCTAGGAAATTGTCCCAAGCCCCAAAGATAAAAATGTTATAGGGACCAAATGGGTTTTCAAGAACAAATTCAATCAGGATGGTCAAGTGATAAGGAACATAGAAGTATTAGTATGTAAAGGGTATGCTCAGGTAGAAGGGATTTATTTTGAAGAAACTTATGCCCCCGTGGCAAGACTTGAAGCAATCAGAATGTTTCTAGCACTCTCAAGCCATAAAAATTTAAAGTATATCAAATTGACGTCAAATGAATGGAAAGATAGAAGATGAGGTTTATATTGAACAACCCGAAGGTTTTCTATTATAAAAAAATAGAGACTATGTTTGTAAATTGAAAAAGGAACTCTATGGTCTCAAACAAGCTCCAAGGGCTTGGTTTTCAAGGATGGACAACTACTTAAAACAACAAGGATTTAAGAAAGGTGTCACTGAAATTAATCTCTACTTAAAAATCAAAGATGAGAATATGATCATTGTTGTTGTTTATGTAGATGACATCATATTTGGAATTAATTTACAAATACTAAGTGTACACTTTGCTTTTGAAATGAGGGAGGAATTCAAATTGTTAATGTTGGGGGAACTAACATTTTTCTTGGGGTTACAAGTTTATCAAACAGACAAAGGGATGTTTATCTCTCAAACTAAGTACATCAAAGACATGCTTAAAAGATTTAAGATGGAAGACTCCAAACCTGTTATTACTCCTATGATCATAGGTTGTAAATTAAATAAGGACGACGAGTCTTTGGAAGTGGATCATCCAATTTACATATCCATGATAGGCATCCTACTGTATGTGACAGCTACAAGGCCATATGTGATGCAAGTTGTAGGTATGGTTGCTAGGTTCCAGTCAAACCCCAAAGAAACGCATGTAACTGCAGTAAAAAGAATTGTCAAATATTTGAAATGTACTATGGAGTATGGGTTATGGTATCCAAAAAGTCAAGAATTTATTTTAAAAGCATTTACTGATGTAGATTGGGAAGGAAGTGTGGATGATCAAAAGAGTACCAGTGGATCAACGTTCTTCTTAGGAAATTGTTTGGGTCATGGTTAAGTAAAAAACAATCTTCCATTTCACTCTCCACAGCAGAGGCCAAATATATTACTGCCACGTCATGTTGTACCCAGGTCATTTGGATGAAGCAGACACTAGAAGACTTAATTGTGAAGTATGAGCACCCAATAATAATAAATTGTGATAATACTAATGCCATAAGTATGTAAAAAAACCTTGTCATGCACTCCAGGACAAAACAAATACCAATAAAATATCACTTCCTAAGAGAACAAGTGTCCCAAAAGGTTGTCAAACTGGAGTATGTTGACACAAAAGAATAGGTTGCTGACATTTTCACCAAGCCACTAGAGAAGGAAGCCTTTGAGCATCTTATATGGAAGGTGGGAGTAATTCCCTTACACAATTTGTAGAGGAGGAATCACAATATTGGGGGGAGATATGATGACAAGGGGGAGTTGCCAGAAATAAGAAAGACAAGAAATCCTCAATAGCATAACATGCTATCCTTTGTCATTAATGTCAAAGGGTGGGGGGGGGGAAATTAAGGAGTTGTTGAAATCAATGCCAAAGGGGGAGAATCTTGAGTTTAGAAGAAGTTTAGTAATTACAAAGGGATAATCAGAAGCATGGTTGATCTATTCTGTGTCTGAGAATAGAGTCAAATGGAGATCAATAAGGATTATAGGAGTTAGAGAGGTAAAAGAGGAAAATCAAATATGTATCAATCCTAAGGAGATCAGAACGCAGGGATTATAAGAGGGAAAGAAGACAGAGATCGATTGATCGATTCTCTGATCAATCAACACTATAGAGAGAAGGATGAATGATAATTGATCGATCATTGTAAGGATCGATGATGAACCACTAGGCCTAAGTCTGTGCAGGTATTGATGGTTGAGATCACGGTGAGAGCAAATCCATGACTGCAGTTGAATTTTGTATGTTAGAATTGTGAATGAGATAAATTGATAATCCTCATTCATATGGAGGATAGTGTTATTAATCTTGCACATTGATCTAGGAACTAAGAATCAATCTCATCAAAGAATAATCAACAAATACTCATGAAATGGTGTTAATTAGAACCTGAATTGGTTTCCTCTCTGTATATTTAATAAACAATGAATGGTTATAATAGCAATGTCAAGAAATAGCTTCAATCCATGAGGAATTCAACTACCTAAGGAGGCAATTCAAATTCAATGAGTGACTCTAGCTTAACTAACTCTCAACCATTGGTTCACACTCAGTTAACCACTTGACCAAAACCCTAATTGATTTGCCAAACCCTAACTGAAGTCAGAGTTCAATAAATGACTGAATCTCAAATGAAGGAGATCAAACACATGCCATAGCAAGCCAACCATCAAGTGCTAGTGCTCCATGACTTCAATGAACCCCGATGAGGTTACTAAAGCTGAACTGACCATCAGAAGTTGGTGGAGGTGCCCTGTTGAATCCAGATCATTAAATAATAATAAATAATCATTAAATAATATATTTAATGAGAGGAGGCACCTTAATTGACTGGTTGAATTGATTGTAACCACCAGTTAGCAATTAGGTGCATTAATATCACTCAGATCACCCCCTAAGTGCTCCAGTTAGCCTCCTTAACTGTAGGAGAAGGCTAAGTTAGCCTCCTTGACTGTAGGTAGGTGTGGGTGTGACTAGATGATGGCAATTAATGCTCCACTGATGTCAATTAATGTCAATTATACTTAGGATAGTGGTTTAAGTAGGCCAATTTGACCAAAAAGAGTGTGTATGATGGTAAATGTCTCCAACACCCCCCCTTAAGCTATACTTAGGAAGAGTTAGAAAACATAGATGCATAAAAATGCTAGGGCCCCAACAACTAAGGCCATAAGTCACCCTGTATAATGTTGAAACTTAAACAATGCTTAAAACAAACTAAGTGAGGAAAAGAGGGAAAAGCCAGTGGGAAACCCCCCCCCCTCAAGCTGAACACTCAAAGTAGTCTAGATCACCCTGATGAGCTCACCCCCAACAGTGAACAGAGGTAAGTGAACTTCTTTTCTGAAAAGCTCTTGGTGAAGATGTCTGCAATCTGCTCATCAGTCAGGCAGTATTGCAAAATGATGGTCCTGCCATGCACTAGCTCCCTGATGTAGTGCATGTGAATCTCTACATGCTTGGTCCTCTGCCTGGTAACTGGATCCGTGGATATCTTAATATCACTTTGGTTGTCACAAAAGAGGATAGTGGACAAAGTACTACCAATATCAAACTCTGAAAGAATGCCTTGCAACCAAACTGCTTGGATGCAAGCATTCACCGCTCCTCGATACTCGGCCTCTGCTGAAGATAGTGCTATGGCAGCCTACTTTTTGCTTGACCAGAAAATAGGACCACCACAAAACATGAATACATATCTGGAAGTTGACTTATGATCAATAGAATCACCCACCCAATTGGAATCTGTGTATCCAACCAGCTCTAGCTCGGAGTCTGCAGCATAGTGAATGCTGTAGGTCATGGTTCCCTGAATGTACTGGAGGATCCTCTTGGCTTCCTTCCAATGAAGATCGTGAAGCTGCTACATGTATATTGATACAGCATTCATGGCATAACAAATATCAGGCCTAGAATGTGTCAAGTACAATAAGCTACCAATCAGTTGTCGATAGATAGTGTAGTCCATGGGAGGTGTGTGTTTTCCTTCTTCAAGGCTGATCCCTGAAAGGAAAGGGAATGGTGCAGGCCTACATTCAGCCATGTTAAACTTGACAAATAGGTCAAAAATTTATTTGGACTGAGTGACCATAATCCCATCAGAATTTTGCTCGATTTTGATCCCCAAAAATTGTTTTAGAAGCCCCAAATCACTCATTTCAAAGGCATTGCGGAGAGCAGTTTTGATGGCTGAAATGGAGGCAATTGTGCTACATGTGATCAATAAGTCATCAAAATATAAAACAATGATAATTATATGACCATAATGTTGCTGTAAATACACATTTGGATCTGATCTACATCTCTGAAAGTTTTGCGAGAGAAGGAAGGCATCCATCTTGGAATACCACTCTCTTGGGGCCTGTTTTAACCTCTATAGTGACTTCTTTAGCTTGCAAACTGTTAAGTCAGGAACTTGTTTCTTCAAATTTTATGTTTGATTGTCATTTTTATTTTAGTTTGCATATTTGCTTGAGTTTACTCTTTTTCTTACTGTGAAATTTTTTAGATTTTTAGTGAAATTTTCAATTTTTACCTTCAGATTTTTATTTAGTTTTGTTCTTTTAAGCTTTTGAAGGGTTCTAAAGGTCAATATATTGAATGGTGGATTCACAAATCATACTCTGAGCATAGCCCTCACTCAAGCAGATTTTAAACTCTATGCAAAATGACCAAAAGCTGTAAAAAAGCACCAAAACAGTGTTAAAATTATTCTTGTAGCGCTGGAGCCAAAAAATTACAAAGGCGCGCTACAGGAAAATCGTTTTTTTCCAGAATGGTCATTTTTCAGTCTGATTTTTTGAGGATTTCACTGCTAAAGTGTTAAATAAATCATTGGTCACATTTGATATATGTTTTGCCAAGTTTTTTTCATGTAAACAGGCGTCAGTCTCATGTGAGGGAGATTCTGGCAACTGTTCTGGCAACTAGATGCAAATTTCTGGCAAATGATGAGAGTGAGCGAAATAAGGCAAGACTTTTAGGGAAGACGTTCTAAATTAAATATTATGGAGATGGATATGTTTCTGTGTGTGTTCCTGAGCACAGTTAATGCACTTTTATTTTTGCTTGTTTTACCACTCCTGGGAAAGCACTGTGTTGAAGTATTATCTATAAGCATAACAGGATTGGTGCTTCTATTCTTTGCACTCTGTTATTTATCCATAGAATCTAATGCTGGCTCTATAGTGAATGTAATGATTCCAAGAGTAAAGCGTGAAAGCCTTTACACAGCTGTGGCCCTTCTCGGTGCAAATATTATGCCTCACAACTTTTACCTCCACTCTTTGATTATTTAACTCGAGTCCATATTCTACTTACAAGGAGCAGCAATGGCGGGTAGTTTGCATAGGAATTCATTGAAGTTTATGCTGGGATTTGTCACCGTATGGACATGGATATCACAGTTGGAAAGCAGTGGCTTGCCCTTGCCGGATTCGGTGCATGTTATTCAATCAGAAAGTTTTCAGAAATCAGTGGAAAGCATTGCTCTTTTGCCACTATGGTCAAAGAAGGTGTGCTGAAAGATGTTGGTGAAGAATATGCAAAACACAATGCAACAGAGTGCAATGTGTTCAGAGGTTCAGAGACCTGTTTGGTTGCACCAGATTACTCTGATTACATAAAGTCTTTCGATTCTAAAAACAGGCCCGTTGACTGTGCTTTTAAAGCCTTCCTTACAAAAAGTTCTTTCTAAGGTCTATCATTAGTATTACAACAATATGTTGGAGCAGAAGGACTTATGGATTGTGCTGTTTGTCAAGATAACTTTGAGGAGTTCTGGTGTGCTGTCAACACTCCTCCCTGTGGGAGCCAAGGCTGGAAAAGAAAAGGCTGTAGAGAAATTGTTCATTGCTGGTAATTTATTTGATGTCTTACAAGTCACCAGAATTGCAAGATACAGCTTACATAGCACTTCATCAGCTGATACTTGGAGAGAGAGAGAAATGCTTTTCAACAGGGTATTTGGCACAGAATTCTGCTCTATTTTTCCTGTTTTGAGTGATTGAAGTAAAATGCATACCATGAGATGATAGAGAGGAATTTTTGGAAACAAAAAGAGGTTTTTGTTCATAAGATACCCATCTACAAAAACCTCTCTCATTTTTGCAACAGCTATCAAGGTTTGAAAGATACAATTTAATATTTGCAGCCTATTTTTCAGGATTTTTAATATTTTCCTGTTTTAGTGTTCATCTTGCGGGGCAGATTCGTATTGATTCGAGATGAATTTTTAAAAACCAAGAGAGGTTTTGGTTCATAACGGACCCATTCACAAAAACCTCTCTCATTTGTTACACAGGTGTCAAGGTTTGAAAGATCCAATTTAATATTTGCAGCCTATTTTTCAGGGATTTTAAAAATTTAATATTTTCCTGTTTTAGTGTTCATTTTGCGGGGAAGATTCTGATCGATTGGAGATGAATTTTTTTTTTTAAAGAGAGGTTTTTTTCCATAACAGACCCATTTACAAAAACCTCTCTCATTTTTTACACAGGTGTCACCAATTGAGAGATATGGAAGCTTATTTGACACCTATTTTCCAGAAATTTGCCATATTTGCCAGGAATCCGATTTGCTATTTTTAGTAAATTAGTTGAGTTAGTTAGTTAATGTAACTGCTGGGTAGTTTCAATTTCGACCTAATGAAGGGGATATAGAACTAATTTTTGTAATTATAAAAGAGGGATAGAAAAACATTGTGAGGGTTTTGGATTTTTTGGGAGCATCAGGAGGTTTGCTAGCTGATTATACTTTCAGGCTTATTCAGTGATAGGTACTGTACTCTTATATACATTTACTGATGAAAATATGAATATATGACTCTTTCCCCTTCATTTGGTCTGTGTTGGCTTTATTGTGAGCTTGTTTAGCTTCTTAATTGACAAATTCAGTGCTGGTTAATGTGTATTTTCTGGTGTTGCTTGTCCATTATGTGTGAACTTCAATACAGGCTGTTTGTTGGATTTTTGTGATATACATGCATCTTTATCAGTTATATGTGTTTGATTTAGTTGTTGCTTATTTACTGAATGTATTCCCTGCATGATCTTGAAACTTACAACCAAAAACACATAAACAAAACCCTAAACCCTAGTTTGAATTGAGTTTTTTCTCTTGAGATTGTGTTGGCTTGTTCCCCTAGCCTTAGGAACAATTTCTGGCACAAACATCTTTGGCGCCGTTGCCGGGGACGAAGCTGAAGCATATCTTCCCTGGGATACTCATCTATTTTCCTCGTTTGAGAGGTGAACTTGAACCAACATTTTTGAAGGCTATTTTCACCAAGTTTGATAGAGTGGCTACTAGAGGAGTTGGAAGAATCAGAAGATTTCAGTCATCCCCAGCTTTATGCAGCCCTAATTAATTTGAACTACTATTAACCCTTTTTTCTTTCTGAGAAGAGGAAACTAAATCTCTCTTAACAAATTGATTGGCGACTCCACTGTTTCAAAATGTACGGGCCAATGTCCATGGAAGCTATGGTGGCTCGAAGGTTTGCACCGTTAAATTTTTCTTATATTCCAGGTTTTCCAAATACAGTACCTACTATGGATATCTGGGGAGATTGTCTTCCATGTTTTAGAGAAAACAAAGAGGATAACCCATCAGATCACCTTATCAAATTTCATCAATGCATGGTCCAGTTAAATATCCAGCATGAAGATGTGCTCATGAAAATGTTCATGTATTCACTTGAAAAAGATGCACGAGACTGGTATTTTTCTCTTCCCGCTGTTAACATCTCTTCACTAATAGAATTTCACACATGCTTTCGGAAGCGTTGTAAGTATCTATACCCAGCTGAACTCTTTTTAAAAGATTGTTGTGAGCAGGATGATGTTTATCATACAATTTCTGATTTAAAGAACTATGATGATGAGTACAGTCAAGAGTTCAAAACATGTCATAAAGAAGTTGAAGTTTCAGAATTTGTTGAAGATGAGAAGGTAACATTTTTAGATATTGCTGTCAAGGAAGAATGCTATGATCATTGTGATAACCAAGTTGTTGTTTTAGGACAGTTTGAGGATTGTCCAAGTGATGAGATCAGTAGAGATAGTTTGGAACTTTCTCATAATGATTTCAACAACCTTAATAATAGTTTGAATGCAAATCCTTTTGAAGATCAATCTTTAGTTCAACAAACTTTTGAAAATCAGTGTTGTGTTAAAGATCAGTTTTGTATTGAAGGAAAAGATGATACTTTAGCATCATCATTAGAAATTTCTCAAAATACTCCTTGCTATGATGAAGAGATTAGGGTTCCAAGACAAGCATTCTGTGGTGAATTAGATTCTATTCCTCTTGGTTTTGATACTAAATTTGATGAAGGCCAGGCTGTTCACATTTCTTCAGAAGTTGTTCACATTCATGGTTATGATAAATCTGCTGTTCAAGATCACTATGAAGATGGTCTGATTTTTAATAAATATGATGATGAAATTGAAAAGAAAGACCCAGAAATCTGTGAGGTGTGTGATAAGTTACAATCTGATCAGCAGATTCAAGAATGCAGTCAGTCTATTATCTTTGAACAGCAAAAGCCATTGCCTAATAGTCACTCATTTGAAGACAGTGTGGAAAATGAG
>LPNX011113806.1:238190-280154 GCA_001517045.1 Pseudotsuga menziesii | reverse complement strand
CGGCATAGAAGGCTAACAATCTAGCACGTTGGGCAAGCATTTGCGGCTGCCAAGTTGCTTGTCGCCGTTATGTTTTCAGAGTTCTGGGAGTAATGGAAAGTAGTCGGTTATACTACCATTCTCCTGGCCTCTGATTATGGAGCGGACCAGCCTGATCTCCCTTCTGCAAAACGCAAAGCCTTTCTGATTCCCCTTCTGACTCCATTCGCCCTTCTGATACTGGCACTGGCCTTTCCCTCGAGAACTGATCCTCCCTTCCCTTCCTGCCCATCAATCCGTCCTATTTTTCTTTCTGCTACCCGAGTTTCTCTAAGGCAGCCTCTTCAAATCACCCTGCCCTTAGCTGCACCTGCCTTAGAGATCCGAACTTAGGGAAACCCCCCTAGAGCTGGAGAAGAGCCAGCCTGAAGCGAGGAGAGAGAAGGTGTGGTGACATTGGCCTCTCTCTCGAGAGGTTGTCGCCGGGCCGGCGCGCCCGCAGTTTAGGCTTTCGGCACCCGCGTGCCAGTTTCGGGCGACAACAAGCTGATACTTGGAGAGAGAGAGAAATGCTTTTCAACAGGGTATTTGGCACAGAATTCTGCTCTATTTTTCCTGTTTTGAGTGATTGAAGTAAAATGCATACCACGAGATTATAGAGATTAATTTTTGGAAACAAAAAGAGGTTTTTGTTCATAAGATACCCATATACAAAAACCTCTCTCAGTTTTGCAACAGCTATCAAGGTTTGAAAGATACAATTTAATCTTTGCAGCCTATTTTTCAGGATTTTTAATATTTTCCTGTTTTAGTGTTCATCTTGTGGGGCAGATTCGGATTGATTGGAGATGAATTTTTAAAAACCAAGAGAGTTTTTTGTTCATAAAGGACCCATTCACAAAAAGCTCTCTCATTTTTTACACAGGTGTCAAGTTTTGAAGGATCCAATTTAATATTTGCAGCCTATTTTTCAGGGATTTTAAAAATTTAATATTTTCCTGTTTTAGTGTTAATTTTGCGGGGCAGATTCTGATCGATTGGAGATGAATTGTTTTTAAAAAATAGAGGTTTTTGTCCATCACGGAACCATTTACAAAAACCTCTCTCCATTTTTACATAGGTGTTACCAATTGAGAGATATGGAAGCTTCTTTGACACCTATTTTCCAGAAATTCGCCATATTTGCCAGGAATCCGATTTGCTATTTCTGGTAAATTAGTTGAGTTAGTTAGTTAATGTAACTGCTGGGTAGTTTCAATTTCGACCTAATGAAGGGGAGATAGAACTACTTTTTGTAATTATAAAAGAGGGATAGAAAAACATTGTGAGGGTTCTGGATTTTTTGGGAGCATCAGGAGGTTTGCTAGCTGATTATACTTTCAGGCTTATTCAGTGATAGGTACTGTACTCTTATATACATTTACTGATGAAACTATGAATATATGACTCTTTTCCCTTCATTTGGTCTGTGTTGGCTTTATTGTGAGCTTGTTTAGCTTCTTAATTGACAAATTCAGTGCTGGTTAATGTGTATTTTCTGGTGTTGCTTGTCCATTATGTGTGAACTTCAATACAGGTTGTTTGTTGGATTTTTGTGATATACATGCATCTTTATCAGTTATATGTGTTTGATTTAGTTGTTGCTTATTTACTGAATGTATTCCCTGCATGATCTTGAAACTTACAACCAAAAACACATAAACAAAACCCTAAACCCTAGTTTGAATTGAGTTTTTTCTCTTGAGATTGTGTTGGCTTGTTCCCCTAGCCTTAGGAACAATTTCTGGCACAAACACAAACCAAATATGGATCAGTGATGTAGCCCTCAGGCTGCTTCATGTATATATCCTCGTGAATATCTCCATGCAAAAATGCTGAATTAACATCCATGTGATGCACCTCCCAGTGCTTGGATGTTGAAATAGCCAAAACAAGGCGGATGGAGTCCATTTTTGCAACCGGTGCAAAGGTCTCATGGTAGTCCACTCCTTGGACCTGAGAGAAAAATTTTGCTACCAGCATTGCCTTATATTTTCAGGTGCTTCCATCAGTAGCAACCTTTGTTTGAAAAAACCACTTGCATTGAACCAATTTCTTTCCCGGAGGAAGAGAAACTAGCTCCCAAGTAGTGTTTTTATGAAGAGAATTCATCTCTTCATCCATGGAAAGTTTCCATCTCGGATCATTCCGAGCATGGTAGTAGGATTTTGGATCTGAAATAATCATCAAATAGCAAGTTTGAGATAGCAAATTATCAGAACAAGAGAGCGCAATACCTGCTCTTTAGAAATCAGACCGAGTTCTCCTTGGATCATCTGGATTTCCAATGTTGTCTCCTGCAGAGGAGAGTGTCTATTGGGCCCATGTAGGAAGATGATTTTGCACTTCAGGTTCTGATTCAGCATCTAATGATTGCTGCACACCGATATCAGAAATCAGATTATCCAAATCAGGGTCATCACCCCCAATTTCATCATCCAAATATTCAGTGGAATAGGAATGAAATTCAACAGTTTTGTCCTTCACTAGTTCCACCTCCTGAAGAGGCTCATCGAACTTGACACTTATCTCGATGATGATCTTTTTGGTATTGATATCCAGCAGCTTTAATCCTTTAGATTCATTAGGATACCCAATAAACAGACATTCTATGCTCTGCGGTTGCAAAGCCCTTCTTTTATCAAGCGGAATCTGAGCCCATGCAGTGGACCCAAACACCCATAGGTTCGACACATTTGGCTTGTGTCCGAAGTATGCTTCAAAAGGAGTCTTTCCTTTCATAGATGAATGTGGCACCCTATTCTGAATTTATTCTACAGCATGCATGGATTCAGCCCACAAATTTGCAGCAATCTTCTTTGACTCCAACATACAGGTGGTCATCTCCTTGAGAGACTGGTTCTTCCTTTCCGCTACTCCGTTCTGCTGGGGAGTGTAGGGAATTGAATGCTGGACCTGAGTACCACTTTGGGAGCATATGTATAGCAACTCATTACTGACATACTCCCCTCCATTATCAGATCTCAATATCTTGATCTTAAGCCCAGAGGCATTTTCGATCAAGGCCTTCAATTCAGAAATTTTTTCACATACTTCTGATTTCTTTTTGAGAAAGAAAACCCATGTATACCTTGAAAAATCATCAATAAAAGTAAGGAGGTACCTTGATCCATTCATGGATGTGACAGGCATCAGACCGCTGATATCAGAATGCATCAGCCCCAATATGCTTGTAGCTCAGTTTGCCTTCCCCTGATCGAACTTGTGCTTAGGATGTTTTCCAATCACACAACCCTTGCAGACTCCTGTGGTTGCCTTGATAACCAGTAGGCCTTCAACCATGGAGTTTTTATGTAATTTATACAAATATTTGAAATTAATATGGCCAAACCTCTCATGCCATATCCTACTAACCTCATTTCCATGAGTTAGCAGAGCGGTGGGCTTTGCATCCACAACAAAGTGAGAGAACTCATAGGCTTTTGCATGATGATTTGCAAGGCCTTTTGCAATGAGTTTCCCGGATGCAATTTCTATTATATCAACATCATTTGGGCTGAAAGAGACTCTCTTAGGCATTCCTGTATGTGTCATCTGATAGAAACTAAGGAGATTTGCTGCTAGAGACAGTACATATAAAACATTAGAGAAAAAACCATTTTCTAGATCTACAGTACCTTGTCCTTCGAAAATGATGGTGGAGTCATCTCCCATGTGGATGGGAATGGATTTGTCAGTCTCCAAGGATGAAAAGGAGTATTTTTTAGCCATCATGTGATTCAAAGCTCCACTATCAATCAGCAGTGCTTTGGACTTCGAAGTGCTTGCCATGAGGGCATGTCCTTTCTCATGCTGTGGTTCCCGATCTTGGTGATCTCTCCTCCGAAATCTCTCCGAAAGATTGATGTGATTCCTCTCAAGGAGAGAGGTTGCTTCATCAATATTTTTCTTCATTCAGACATGTTCAGGGTGAAAACCCTTCCTGCAGTAAGAACACCTGACTTTTTCTTTCCCATTGTGCCCTTTTCCTTTGTTCTTCCTTGATCCGAAAGATTGATCATGCTGCTGGTTTTCAACTCTAGGCTGGGGAGCGTCAAATTTAGTTTTCTGATTTTTTTGCTGCTTTCCTTTACCCTTTAGATATTTGGGCCCCGAGACATGGAGGGATTGATCATAGGAAGATCGGATGATCCCCATCTGGACAGGCTTGTCATGTTCATTAGTTAGGGACTCAATGAAGGAATTGAGTGTAGGCATCTTCCATCTGGGGGTTGTGAGCTTCCCCGCACGGAATGTAGAAAAAAAATTGAATAATCAGCCCTGAGTTTGGAGAGGATGGAAAGGATGAGCTGATCATCCTCCTTCTCCCCTTTGCATTGCTTCAAGATTAAAATAATATGCTTGAACTTTGTAAAGAAATCATTCAGAGTCTCTAAATTGGAAGGTTGGAGAGACATGAGTTCATTTTCAAGTTGATAAACTCTCAAGTCATCATGCTTTCCATATAGAGATTCCAATTTGTCCCATATTTATTTCGGTGTCTTCAGATCCGTAAGATGGAAGAGAAGGTCTTCGGAAATAGAGAGGCACAAGAAACTGAAGGCTTCATCCTTCTTGTTCAAGAATCTTGATTTTTCTATGGTGGATCTAGGCTCAACTTTAGTGTCCATGGTGACTCTATGGAGTCCTTTGGAGCACAACTGAATCTCCATTTTATTTTTCCATGTGTGGAAATTGTATGGAGTCAAGAGAGGTACCGAGGAGGCCATCTGGATATGCTGTAGCGAATGTTTCACCTGTAGAAACCTGAAAAGCAAAATAGAAAGGGAAAAATAAGGTTGGACAGCCTGCACATTCTAGGCTTTCATCACACCCAGCATAGTCAATCAAGCAAGCTTGATCAACAAGTTCTTTACTTGGGATATTGAGTGGTAAGCCTTGGCTTCTGGTGCAGTGCTGGAATTTTTAGCTATTGCTCATTTTTCATGGAGAAATCTGTCAAAAAGCTTGTTTTTGAGAGATAGATATTTGTCCCGCTATATGCTCTGATACCATATTAATCTTACACATTGATCTAGGAACTAAGAATCAATCTCATCAAAGAATAATCAACAAATACTCATGAAATGGTGTTAATCGGATCCAGAATTGGTTTCTTCTCTGTATATTTAATAAACAATGAATGGTTACAATACCAATGTCAAGAAATAGCTTCAATCCATGAGGAATTTGAATACCTAAGGATGCAATTCAAATTCAATAAGTAAGTCTAGCTTAACTGACTCTCAACCATTGGTTCACACTCAGTTAACCACTTGAACAAAACCCTAATTGACTCACCAAACCCTAACTAAATTCAGAGTGCAATAAATGACTGAATGTCAACTGAAGGAGATCAAACACATGTGATAGCAAGCCAACCATCAGGTGCTAGTGCTCCATGACTTCAATGAACCCCGATGAGGTTAACTGAAGCTAAACTAACCATCAGAATTTGGTGGAGGCACCCTGTTGACTCTAGATCATTAAATAATAATAAATAATCATTAAATAATATATTTAATGAGAGGAGGCTCCTTAACTAACTGGTTGAACTAATTGTAACCACCAGTTAGCAATTAGGTGCATTAATATCACTCAGATCACCCTCGAAGTGCTCCAGTTAGCCTCCTTGACGGTAGGAGAAGGCTAAGTTAGCCCCCTTGACTGTAGGTAGGCATGGGTGTGACTGGATGATGGCAATTAATGGTCCACTGATGTCAATTAATGTCAATTATACTTAGGATAGTGGTTTAACTAGGCCAATTTGACCAAAAAGAGTGTGTATGATGGTAAATGTCTCCAACGAGTGTGGTGGAGATCTTAAGGGGCTCCGGATCAACGACCCAAATGAATTTCATTGAGAAATGAGTGAGGAAGATAAAGAAGGGTTGGCCTTGCGAAATTAGAAGTGATCGTGGAAAATCACCTTTATGATCGATGTCAGAGGTTGATCGTGGAACAAAATCAACGGTGGTCTGCGATTCCGTTGGGAGAACTAACATGGACAAATAAAATCCTGGTGTGCATAGAATTTTAATGAAATCTACCTTATGATATTTAAAGTCCACCTTCAATCTTAATATGACGATCAACAATTATTTCGCTGATTCAAGTAGCGAGGTGGTTAGCAACAACAGATGGATGCAAAATTTCTATCAAATCCGCTTCTTTTTGTTTAAAGTCCATCGTCGATCTGAGGAACGTTAGATCTAACAGTTTTCGGTCATTCCATTGATTCAACTGGTAATTTTGTTAACAACAATGTCCACCACCGATCGAGGTGGATCAATGTCTAACAGTCTTAAACAATTCCACTGATTCAACTAGAAGGGGAATTAATAGCAAAGTCTGGGTGCAAAATTATTATGAGATCTAGTTCATCAAAGGTTTGAAGTTCACTTTTCGTTGAGTGCTGGTCAATCTGGAAGTTCGACGCTCCGAAAAATATCCACATAAGATCGACAGTGTAGAAGAAAAATGGCAGAAAGTGAAAATCTCAAAATGACATGTTGAAAAAGTCACGAACCCCAAATTTGCAATCCGGAATATCGATGGTCAGTATAGAACTCGAACGAGATCGATGGTACGAAAATATTGGTTCGGAAAGTGGAAATCATGGAATGATATTTGTGAAAGGTCACGTATCCATTATCTAATTTTTATCTCAGATATACGGTCAGGAAAAATCCCGATATAAAATCAATGGCTCAAGATGGCTGCAGAAATGGAGAATGTGGAAGATCACGATTGGAATATTCATGAAGAGGTACGATCAATGAAATGGCACAATGGTGAAGAGATGTGTCTGCTGGAAGACATGAAGGTATTTATTGACAGAATGATTGAAGGAAATAACTTGTCTCTGTGATCATGAGTGACAGAGTCCAAAAGGGTATGCAGTTCTATAAGCAGACTGATAAAATTCAGTTCAGGGTGGCGCTATGGAAAGCTATAAGTCTACAAAGGTGTTGTAGAATCCTTGTCTATTGTAGTAGGCATGAAACAATGGTGATGTAGCATCCTTGTATGTTGCAGCAGTCAGAAACCCAAGCTGTTGGAGCATCCTTTCCTGCTTTAGCAGGAAGAAACTTGGGGTGTTGTTGCATCCTTTCTATAGTAGCAGATAAAGCAATTTTGTATATTCATATTTTTAATGAGTTTGAATTGGAGGATTTTCTCTTTGAAGTTTACATGATAAAATTTTTGTCTTAACCTGTTTGATTCATTTTGTGTTTTTTTTAAAAGAAAAATACAATGCTGATTCACCCCCGCTCTCAATATTGTGGGATAATCCAACACAACCCCTTATCACCCGCAAGCAAATGGAGCAGTTGAAGCATTTAACAAGATTCTGGAAAATGCGCTAACAAAAGTATGTAACACGCGAAGGGATGATTGGGATCGAAATATTTCTGCAGTACTATGGGCATATCACACAACATGTAAGAAGTTAACAAGCTAGACACCATTCAAGTTAGTATATGGACAAGAAGATGTCATTCCTATCGAATATATTGTACCAAGTTTAAGAGTGATTACGCTCATGAAAGTGACAGATGTTAATGCTGTCGAAGAAAGATTACTTCAATTAATCCATTTGGAAGAAGAACACTTCATCGCAAGATTTCACCAACATGTAGAAAAACAAAGGAAGAAGGTATGGCATGATAGACACATTAAGAACAAGAAATTTTCAGTTGAAGGCCTTGTTCTTATGTATAACAACAATTTTTTCAAGCACCCAGGCAAGCTAAAGACACATTGGTTAGGTCCATACGTGGTTAAGTAAATAACTGATGGAGGAGTAGTGAAATTGGAAATAATAGATGGCACGGAAGTCAAGGGGCTCATCAATGGGAGCCAGTTGAAGCCTTATTTTGATAATTGCGACTAGGTCGAAAACAAAAGATGAGGAAGGACATGAGAAGAGAGAAGAAGTGCCTATCGCAAGAAGTGCGGCATGAAAAGTGTGGAGCTGAAACCAATGTGGTGTTGGTACATTTTTTTAGCAGGCTTGTTGATGTGACAGTCGTCAATCACGAGATATGCAGACACCAAGGAAATTCAAGCAGACATCAATGGAATTTGAAGGTCACTTCCTCCATAAGTATCATGATGTCACAATGAAGGCATAGATGACACCTCCACATAAGGGTTCAAAATGATGACCCACGTGATGATTCATGTTGTCATTATTCTACTCGATGATGGCGTGTGTGAATATTTGATAGACTCATTGATGGAACAAACCCTCTACTGGTGGTCGATTACTAGTTAGCACCCATATAATTCCACATCGAGTTTTGTTTGCAACATGCAGAGTTAACGAAAACTTATGGAGAAGTATGAATAGTAAGAATTTTAGTGCTACTGGCTCGAGGGGCCCTAACAAGGGAGTTCTAACACTTGTTCTAAGTAGGGGAAATGTTGCTAGATATGTCCCACTGTAGGCTGAAACAAACTTGGAGAATAATTCAGTCCCAATCCTCCCTGCAAAAATGTATCAAATCATCTTAACAAAGGTGATGTTAGATTTTTATCATTTAATCAATATGATCTAGGATATTATCTGAGATAATAACACGCACATTAATAATCACAAGAGACACAAAGAGTTTTACTCAGGGAAACCATAAAGGAGATACCTCGTAACTTCCTCGGAGATAGAATGAGAACCAATAGAAAAAGTAAAACCCAAAACACAAAGATGATCGCCAACAATTGTTCTCTCTCTCACTTGTGTGAACTCCTCTTCTCTTGTTAGATTTTTATCATTTAATTAATATGATATTAGGCTCTTATTTGAGAGAATAACATGCACAACATTAAACACAAGAGACAAGAGACACAAAGAATTTTCCTTGGAGAAACCATAAAGGAGAAAACCTCACAAATTCCTCAGAGATAGAATGAGCACCAATGGTAGCAGTAAAACTTGAAAACATAAAGATGATCTCCAACAGCTTGTTCTCTCTCTCTCACTTGAGAGAGATTCTCCTATGTCACTCATGTGCCCCAATGAGTGAGTTTGTGTGTGATAAAGAGAGATTCTCACTCTCTATTTATATTCTTTCGTTCACTTAATGTCCACTCCAACATGTCAACCCCACTTAACAATTACTTACTAGGGCCGACATCTCTAGGAGAGTCTAATAACCCTAGTGCCCCACAACTATGGGTACTTTTCCCCTTCGATCAACAAGGAGGGTTAACCTTAACACAATGGTGGGGACTATTGCCCTGAATTACAATAAATCACCTAGGGCCGACTTCTCTAGGATAGTCTAATAGCCCTAGGGCCCCACAACTGTGGGGGCTTTAACCCTTGATCAAATAGGAGGGTTACCCATAATGACTTTACATGACTTGTTTACATTATTGAATCTCCCGATAGGAACATCGGGGCATGACATGACTAAAATACATTACAGACACTTCCCGAAATAAACATCGGGGTACAATACATAAGATATACAACTGAATACATTTCAAAGTTACAATTACATCAACACTCCCTCTTAACTAGGAAGGTATTCTCTCGACACAATTTATCAGCACAAGTCTTCTTCTCTGGATCATCTGGATCATCATCGAGTTCTCATCATCTTCATCTGGATCTGGAAATTCACTGGATCTGTATCATCACTGGATTTGGATCATCGTTGGATCATCACTGCTTCTTCCATCTCAATCAAATGGTGTTATCTCTTCATTCTTCTCATGACAGGAAGTTCTACAGAGCCATCCCTTTTTCATGTGGGTTGTAGGCCTAGCCTCCAAGTAGGTCTTCGTCTTCCTCAGCACTTATGTTTGACCATGATAGGAAACTCATTCACATATCATGTATGAAGGATTTT
Organism: Pseudotsuga menziesii; assembly: GCA_001517045.1. Lineage (NCBI taxonomy): Eukaryota > Viridiplantae > Streptophyta > Pinopsida > Pinales > Pinaceae > Pseudotsuga > Pseudotsuga menziesii. The sequence goes on along the minus strand of LPNX011113806.1, from coordinate 270,276 downwards.
CTCTTATATCTAACCATGATAAGAAACTTTATTCACACATCATGTCAGAAAGGCTCTACACTTACATTTGACCATGATAGGAAACTTTATTCACACATCATGTCAGAAAGGATCTGCACTTAAATCTGACAATGATAGGAAAATTTATTCACACATCATGTCAGAAAGGCTCTGCACTTACATCTGACCATGATAGGAAACTTTATTCACACATCATGTCAGAAAGGCTCTGCACTTACATTTGACCATGATAGGAAACTTTATTCACACATCATGTCAGAAATGATCTCAACCCTAGGCTGAGTATTCCTGGTAACTGGCTAGGTGCCTCCATTCTCCTAGAGAATGGCATTTAACACTTATATCTGATCATGTAGGAACCAATCCTACAGTCACATCAGAATGGATCAGCACTCACATCTGACATAGAAGGAACCAATCCTCTCACCATGACAGAATGGATCAGCCTTTGCATCTGACCATGGAAGGAACCAATCCTTTCACCATGTTAGAATGGCTCACAAAATCATCACTTCCCCTTGAAGGGAACCTCGATCTAGAGAAAACCAAGCTTCTCCATGAAGTACTCAAACTTTACTCTAGCCAATGGCTTCATCAATACATTAGCTATATGTTCATCTGTCGCAACATACTGGAGCTTCACTTCTCCCCTCTGCACCATATCCTTGATATAGTGATATTTGATCTTGATATGCTTCGACTTTTCATGGAACACCTGGTTCTCAGACTTCACATAACTCTGGTTGTCACAATATATACAAGTAGCATCCAACTGGAGATCAAATAAGTCATACAATATCTTCCTCAGCCATACTACCTCACAACTAGCTCAACAAGCTAAGAGATACTCTGCTTCACTTGTACTCAGTGCCACACAAGACTGTTTCCTGCTAAACCAAGAGATCACACCTAATCCCATACTAAAGCAGCACCCTGAAGTGCTCTTCCTATCGATGGCACTGCCCACCCAATCTGAATCAACATAACCTTCCAGGTTAGTATTTTGATTCGCCTCATACTTGAGCCCATAATCAACTGTACCCTTCAGGTACCTCAAAATATGCTTTGCAACCATCAGGTGAACATGTCTCACTGTGTTCACATCAAAGCAAATATCTGGTCTCGTATTCATCAAGTACATCAATGAGCCAATCATCTGACAATACATCATAGCATCAACCGTCTCTGATGAAGAAACACTCAATAGCTTCAGGTTCGATGCCATAGGTGTGGTCATGGCCTTGTGGTCCATCATCCTGAACCTCTTCAGGATCTCTACTGCATACTTCCCTTGTCCCAGGGAGATTCCATCGGCATTCTGCCACACCTCCATGCCTAGAAAGTAGTGCATCATATCCAAGTCCTTCATCTCAAACTCAGCAGCAAGTATCCTTCTTGCAACTTTAATGAGTTCCTCTTTTCTTTCAGGAGCAAGTCATCGACATATAATAGGAGCATCATTGGTATTCCACCTTCAACCTTGAAGCAAAGGTAAATCCTGGAGTCATCAGTAATCTATCCATCTTGTCGTACCATGTCGAACCTCAGGATCTTCTGCAGTCACTCCCTCTAAAGAGCAGCATCATTCTCCCTTTGTCTTTCATACTATATTCACTGAAAACATTATGTACCGGAGTGACAAGTAGCTTCCTTTGCCACTAATATTCTATGTATCCATCTAGGATCACTGGATAAGATCCTCTATCTTGAACTTTTTCAAAATTTCTTCTCACACCCATTTGTGAGCTTGTCATCCTATATAGACTTTCATCTTCAACCTTGTAGCAAAGGTTTAGATCTTCATGAAGCTTCTCATGTACGTGTTATCCCATGGGTGTCTTCTGAGCTCGTACAAGGCCTTCTTTCATTGCACACATGATTCTACATATCATGTGTCTCAACTCCCACTGGCTGCAAATGTCTCTTCGTAGTCTATGCCTTATTTTCGTGAGAAGTCTCGTGCTACGAATCTTGCCGTGTATCCCATGACGTTTCCATCTACCACATGATGGAACTACGAACTTCCCTTCATGTATCGATACTGCATCCTAGACATCATTCTGGTCTTCCCTTTCTTCTTGGTTACTTATTCATAGCTGGAAGGTTCTGCATCAATAATGTCACTGCATTCCTCATATTATTCTTTATCTGTCGTCACTTGTTCTTTGGAACAAGTCTCATCCTTATTTTCTTGTAGGTGATTATGTACGCGATCTTTCCTACAAGTCAAATGCATCAGTTGCATGGTTAGAAACGTTTCATAAGACATATTCATAATGAAAAATTCTTTTGCATCAAGATATATGATTATGCAACTATTTTAGCCAATACAACATTCATCTAGATCTCACGGAAACTTTCTAGATGCCTTCCATCTCTACCAGGACAACATTAAGATTGTGCACTAATCCAATATGTTAGAAAAAAGGTTTCATTCTAGATAAGCAAAAATGGAGAGTTGTATAGCACCATGAGCTACTTACCCATCACATGCATATTAGTAGTATACTGTCATTAATGCAAACATTCTATCATGCATAATACTTTAACTGAATATAAACAAATGCATAACAAAACAATATCATGAAATGACAATTGAATACTTATCTTTATTTATTTCATGGGTAGACTCCTTGAGCCTTCAGCTTCATCATATTCTTCATTCATAATAGCATATTTTCTTATCCAAATCCTAAGATGGATAAGATGTTCTTCAAGAGTTGAGTTATTCATATTCCTCATCGCTTGAGGTATCTTCTTTGAATCGTGAAATATTTATCTTCAGTTACTCCCATCTTCTTTTCTCTTATTATGAGTTGAGCATCTTCTTATGTGTGCTCTTCCCAGAGTCTTTCTGAAAGTAAACACTTCTTTTTGGCACACATTCCTTGAATCTCATGATCCTAGGAGGCCATTCAAGGTAGTTATCACAACTTCTGCATTCTCCACTTCTTCTTCTACTTCTTCAGGTTGTTCTTTGATTTGAGATACCCTTGTAAAGTATGATTGTATGGTCTCAGCATTCTGGATCTTCACATTCTTCAACTGGTTTCTCGAAGTCATCTTTTGATTTATGTTCTTCCATTTAAATAGCTTGGTCAAGGAATCAAACATCTATTTCAGTGTATTTAGGGAAGACACTTGTGGTATAAGGTGATTCATGATTGAATCAGCAATGATCTTCTTGGCCTTGACCAAGTTCTTCTGGTGTAAGGATTTTAGCCACATCTCCCTCTGGAACTGGAACCTCTCTACTTATGTAGGTGTCCAATTCATTTTCTTTAGAGAGATCATATAGTTCCATGCTTGGAATTTGTCTACTTCACGAAGCTTATCATCAAGCTGATGTGATAGATCAGTTTGAAATGAGAACCTCAAATGAAAAGAGCAAAAGATTAGATCTTACCGATTTGAGGTGTTTGTCCAGGTTCCGGAGCTGGCTAATCTAGGGTTTGTTAGAGAAAACCTAATTTTAAAAACTTGGAATATTTTAGATATGATTGGATATAAATATAGACCTCTTCAAGGTGAGCTTCCCAATGTACTCCTTTTCTGAAAACAGTGGAGGAAAGCTTCCGAAACAGGAAGCCCTAGTTTTCCTATTTCTTATGCAAAATTTCCTGATACTGTTTCTGTGGTATCACTGAAATTACTGATCCTCTATGTCTAAAAATTCACACTGATTTATCCTCGCTTGTCCCTATTTCAACACCATAGGTTTCATCAGAATTATTTTAACCAATTGGGACTTATGATCGTTTTCCCAAGGTGAACTGTTTCAAAACTGTTCAGCATAGAGAAGTTGTACGAACTGCCATGTGTCACTATTTAATCTTTTAGGTCTGAAATTTCTACCATAGAAATTAAAGTCTGTGTCCTTTCTGTAACATATTGAGAAACTTCATTTGGACCTTGGTATCCCAAGATATATCAATTCTCCCCAGGTGTCCTGTTTAGGGATGAATCCTGGAAGAGGCTGGAATCCTAACTTGGAGGAATCTTATCTCCTAGAATATAGCGAATTGGATTCTGAAAATTGAAAACCATGTACATCAGGATGTTATATTTGGCCTTGTAAAGTTTTAGCTCTTTATCCTTCTCCAATCCTGAGATATAGAGAATGTACCAAAATGTATTAGTTTTAGTATTTTAGGGTTTTTTCGGCTCGGGGTCAAACTAGGGTTTGACTTTCCCGAAGTTTCACCCAACCAAAAATATTGAACCAGGTCTCTAAAATTCTATTTTGATGAGGAGAAAAATCCTATTCTAGGCTCACTCAAAAATTCCTCTTCTGTAGAAATCCCTAATTTCCCGCACCAAAAACTGAAAATGCCCGGAATCGAATTCCACTGTGACAGAAAGATGCGCCCTTCAATGGAGAGTCATCCTAGCATAATTTTTCTGTTGGATTGTGGTAATATACCCAAAAATTAAGAATACCTAGCTTCTGTAGCTGCATAATATATTCTTCTCAGGTTAGCTCTGATACCATGTTAGATTTTTAACATTTAAGGAATATGATCTTAGGCTCTTATATGAGAGAATAACATGCACAACAATAAAAACAAGAGACAAGAGACACAAAGAATTTTCCTTGGGGAAACCATAGAGAAGAAAACCCCACAACTTCCATAGAGATAGAATGAGCACCAATGGCAGCAGTAAAACCCGAAAACATAAAGATGATCTCCACAAGCTTGTTCTCTCTCTCTCTCACTTGAGAGAGATTCTCCTCTCTCAGTCATGCGCCCCAGTGAGTGAGTGTGTGTGTGATAAATAGAGAGTCTCACTCTCTATTTATATTCTTTCATTCACTTAATTTCCACTCCAACATGTCGGTCCCACCTAACAATTACTTACTAGGGATGACATTTCTAGAAGAGTCTAATAACCCTAGTGCCCCACAACTGTGGGGACTTTGCCCCTTCGATCAACAAGGAGTGTTAACCTTAACACAATGGTGGGGACTATTGACTCGATTTACAATAACTCACCTATGGCCAACTTCTCTAGGATAGTCTAATAACCCTAGGACCCCACAACTATGGGGAATTTTAACCCTTGATCAAATAGGAGGGTTACCCACAATGGCTTTACATGACTTGTTTACATTATTGAATCTCCCAATAGGAACATTGGGGCATGACATGACTCAAATACATTACAGACACTTCTCAGAATAAACATCGGGGTATAATACATAAGATATACAAGTGAATACATTTCAAAGTTACAATTACATAAACATCTCTCACTCATGCACTATAGTTGAGTGAGTGTGTGTTTCAAATAGAGAGTCTCACTATCTATTTATACAAGTTTTTCACTTGACAATTACTCACCAGGGTCGACCTCACTAGGAGAGTCTAATAACCTTAATACCCCTCAACTATGGGGACTATTGACCCAAATTACAAAGGAGAGTTAACCTCAATGACTTTACATGACTTTCCCGATTGGAGGAACATCGGGGTACAATGAAATACAATATAAAATATACAAGCGAATACATTCCGAAGTTACAAATACATCAACACTCCCTCTTAATTAGGAAGGTATTCTCTTGACACAATTCATCAGTACAAGTCTTCGAAGCTGGATTATCATCATCACTGCTTCCGCTATCCCAAGCAAATGGTGTTATCTCTCAATTCTACTCGTCATAGGAATTTCTACAGAGGAAGCCTTACTGGATGTAGGCCTAGCCTCCATGTAGGTCTTCACATCTTCAACAGTTAATAACAGACCATGGGAGGAACCAATCCTCTCACCATTTGAGAAAGGCACAACACTCACATCTGACCATGGGAGGAACCAATCCTCTTGCCATGTCAGAAAGGCTCTTCAAACTCATCACTTCCCTTGGAAGGAACCTCGATTTGATGAAAACCAAGCTTCTCTTGGAAGTACTCAAACTTTACTCTGGATAACGGCTTGGTCAACACATCAACTATCTGCTCATCCGTCGCAACATACTGGAGCTTCACTGCTCATCTCTACACCATGTTACACATAAATCTTGTCATTAGCATGTGATGAGGCCCCAAACATAGTATTTTTCCCTGAATTCCAAGTCATGAAGTAAAATACTAGTCTAGATATCAATCCTGCATATCAAAATCCAGCACTGCTCCCGCCTTTTAGTCAATGAGCGTTACCTTCTTCATCATCACATTTAATATTTTGGTAGTAAGTGGTGGCACCGCCTTTAACTCTTGTACAAGGCATGGTACTACCCTATCATTACTCTGTCATAGTTGGGAAGAAGTGGTGCCCTTGTTAAAAAGTGAAAAAGAGAGGTCTCCATGAAGTTTCTCGAAGGAATGCTTTGTGGCTCCCTTATCCCTACACCTAAGGACCACCTAGGCTTGAGATCCATCCTTTTGGGATATCCTATCCACCTCACCCACCATTTTCTCAACCATCCCTATCCTCCTAAGGCCTATAAAAGCATGCTCATATCCATGGTTGAGAGAGAGCAAGGTTATGCTGTTGCCTTGTCTTTTTGGCCTAGATCAATAGGGTGAGCATAGGAGGAGCAAAGTTGGAGCTATCGGGGACAAGATATTGGAATTGTGAAGGAGCTTATTGACACTAAGGCATAGGCTGTAACTTCTTCTTCATTATTTAATGCAAAATTGGTTCCTTTTCCATAAAATATATTGTGTTAATATCATATATTTTATTGTTAGATTCCTTAGTCACTAGCATAGAATAGTGGAACATTTTTTGGTGCTTTTTGATCTTGTGTGTTCGTTTCATGTGATCATGCAGGTACATCAGTGAAGAGCTATCACTGTAGGAGACAACTACACTGTTCATAAAAGACCCTTATTCTAGATCTCCACCCATTCTAGGGAAAGTCTTTGAATTCTATTGTGTACTATTTGTTCTTGATCTGAACCATTCAGACTAGAGGAACAACTCCTATCCACAGGAGGTGTATTTTTCCTGTTAACAAATTTGGCGACTCTACTGGGGAGAAATTTCAGCATATCTGATCTTCCTTGGTTTAACTCTTGTTCGAAATCCAAGCTCCAGTTTTTTCATAATCAGATCCACTAGCCGATCTAATTAGATTTTGGTTTGGTATCGTCAGATCTGTTTAGATCTAAGTTTTTTGTTTAGCTTCTGTACTTTATACTCCTATTAATTCATGATTTAAATTCTAGTTTCATAGTGATTAACTTTGTTTTTTTCGCAATTATTTTGTCTTGGACATCTACAGGGAACCATGCATGCATAGTGAGCAGTAAGCGGTGCCACCGCCTGGACTTAGTGATCAATAAGTGGTTCCACCTCCTGTAATCAACAATTAGGAAGCAATGCTCTCTCAGAACCGCTCTATTAGTGACCCTCTGGAAGTGGTGCTAGGTAGGATTTTCCAGACTTGTTTTTTTCAAAGTTTTTGTAAAAAATTTGTGTGATTTTCTTTCAGTTTTGAGTGTCTGGGATTGTTTAAAGAGATATGAGTGTTTGAATTTCAAAATTTTGATGTGGTAAAAGGCTTATTTTGTTAAGATAAAAAAGCTAGGATAGACTCCTCTTTTCATTTGCTTGTATGCTTGGTTTTGAATTTTTGAAAGGAGTTGTTATAACTAGATCTTGTTCTTAGTTTATATATTCTTTTTGTCATAATTTTCAACCATTGGTTTAAAATGATTTTAGATTTTATGTTGATTTTAAGAATTTTTGACAATCAGTAATTTTTGTTGGATTTAATGCTTTTAATGGTTGAATTATTTCATTATTTTAGTTTTAAGGTTTGTCTTTTGGGCTTATTAGTTAATATGTATATCTTTAAGCTTTCAAAAACTTATAATAAAAGTTTATTTCAATTTTTGATTTATAATCTAACAATCATTTTTTAGTCTTTTGTCAAATATTTTCATGAGGAGATTCCTGTAGCAGCTCTATTTTTCCTGTTTTTGTCATTGTCATTGGGAGCAGATTATGAGGTGATGGAAACGAATTGTGGAAAACCAAAAGAGGTTTTGTCCACAACCGACTCATTCACGAAAACCTCTCTCAGTTTTAAAACTACTATTATTGTTTGAGAGATTCGAATTTATCTTTGTGGCCTATTTTCAGGGTTTGAATTATTTAATAATTTCCTGTTTTAGTCACAAATTTACAACACGTATTCCGATCAATTGAAGGGGAATTTTTAAAAACCAAGAGAGGTTTTTGTTCATAACAGACTCATTTAAACAAATATCACTCAGTTTTTGCACAGGTGTCTCGGATCGAGATATATGAAGGCGTCTTTGATACCCAAGTGTTCAGAAATTCACCAAATTTCCCCAAATCTGATTTGCTATTTTTGTGTTAATTGTCTTTAAAGATTTTGAATTATCATATAACTAATTGATGTAAATGTTTCAAATTTCAACCTAGAAGGTAGTTATGGAACTACTTTACCTTTGTAATGATAAAAGGAAGACAAACATACAATTTTGTGGTGGGATTTTTCACTCAAGGAGAGGCTTTTGGAGCTTTGATTTCTCAAGCTAGCATTATAACTCTTATGTAAGTGGATGACTGTTATTGATTATATGTAAACTAATAAGCCCTTTTACCTGTCATGTTTTTTCATTTCTGATCTGGTTGATTGCTCAGTCTACAATTTCATTTCCTGTTTAAAGGCTGATTCATGTAAATGCTTGTAGCCTGTGGGTGGAATTAGTATTTCTTGTGTAATGTTTATGGCTTTTTGGGATGTGTTTGATCCCCAGTTTATCTAACTTGCATGATTCAGTTCTATATTAGCTTGTAGATGTTTATTTCCTCCTTAGTGATGAAGTTTTTTAAACCAAAACCCTAAAAACCTATTTTACTTAATTTTATTTTATGAGATTGTGTTGGCTTATTCTTTAGTAGTTTGAGAACAATTTATGGCACTAACATCTTTGGTGCCATTGTTGGGGACGAAGATGAAGTATATCTTCCTTGGGATATCATTATTCATCTGATTTTGAGAGGTGAACAAAGTCAGAAAATATTTTAGACTACAACTTTTCACCAGCGACTCCACAATTAAAGATTCCACTACAAGGAGAATTTTGTTGATAGAAAAATGAAGAATCCAAATGGAAAGACTGGGTATCAGCTTGTTACTTTCCTCCATGAGGTTTTGTTGTTATTCATCAGTTCTTTCCTGTCTTTCCCATTGCATGTCAAAAGAATTATTTTTTTGTTTTGTCTATTCTGATGATCATAAACCTTCATGTACATATCCCTCTTTGGAAGAAGAAAGTCTGCATTATTCTTGTTTTATTGATGTTGATCATATTCCTTCATTTGAAATACATGTGCAACATGATATACATATACCCATATCTCTTGAACCTGATTATTCTGGTCATCTTGTAGAGAATAAAGCTGATCTATTACCTTCTACCACAATTGCTGAAACTTGCGAACAACTTGTTGAACCTCATTTTCAACTCACAGATTTTCAGTCTAGACTCAAACAGATAATGCTTAAACCTCTTAGGTTGCCATCTCTCTTACATCCTTACCCTTCCTACTTTGTTGAATATCTTCCCCATTTTACTGGAAAAGACCATATTACAGCAGAGAAGCATTTATGATCTTTTCATAATTTCATTGATAATTTTGAAATCATGCATGAGGATGTTGTCATGAGGTTATTTTTGAAATCTTTTGCTGGAGATGTTGGGTTTTGGTTCCAAAATTTAAAAGCTGATTCAATTGGATCATGGGAAGAGTTACATGATGTATTTTTGAAGTATTGGGGTAAGAATAAATCTTATGATCAATTTATTTCTGAATTTTATAGTTTTAAATGGGAGAATGATGGTCCAATTACTCAATTTAATTGGAGGTTTCAAAGTTTTTATATCAGTATGCCTATGGAGATCAGACCTTTGGAAAAACTTGCTATGGTATACTATGTTATGGCTGAACATTCATATCTTGTCTTTTTCCTGTTAAAAAGGAAATCATCATCTTTAAGACAATTGTTTGAGGATGCAAAAGGAATGGAGGAGAACATCTGAGCTTGCAAAATGCTTCGAGATCAGGCTCATGTTGAAGATATACAAGCTTATGAACAGGAAGAAGAACGTAGGTATCATTTAGATTTAAGATAGTTTTCTTTATCATTTTCAGATTTTCATATGAACAAGGATATAAATGACGCTTGTGTTGATTCTTCATATCAGTTTGCTAACTTTTTCGATGATAATATACTTTCAATGGATTATAGTAGAAATTTCCTAGTTCCTGCTATAAGATTATCATGTTATGAAGGAGAAGTTGTTGCTCTTTGTTATCCAAATTTTTGTACCATAGTTGGGTTACCTGAGGAGCCACCGGTTGACAGACTTGTTCAAATCCTGATTCCAGTGTATCAGTTGATCCGTCTGCTTGTCTAGCCAATATTGGCTAGTCATTTTTTTATTTGAATAATTTTGACCATGGCCCCGCGGGGTTTGTAATAAATGTGCTGGTAGGATATTTTTTTAGTGGTTCGGTCTCCTGAGACGTAGAATCTCAAATAGGGTATTCTAGGGAGTTTTTTTCCCCTGACAATTATGCTTTTCCTTCAGCCGAGTATAATTGACGAGGTTTTCTTCCGCTTCCTCCAAAGCTGGAATGCCCGATGTTGAATTCTAGGCCTTGGGGGGTTATTAGAGCCCAAATGAGTGTTATAATCCTAATAGACATTATTTAGATAGATCATGGTCCTGTCCTAAGTCATCTGGACACATAAAAAAAATTCGAAAAAATCTTTTTCGAACAGTGAAAAATTATTTTTTTAATTTTTACTTTTTAATTACTTTTCCTAAGTTTTTTGGGTTAATTTTTCCATAAATTAAATGGAAAAAACCCATTCGTGATCCGGACTTAGAATTCAATGATTGAAGGCTCTAACCTTAAGCCAAAAATCATTCTTGATGAGCCAGCCAGTCAAAACCAACTTCTAGATCAGCAATCGGACACATAATGTTTTTTTACTAAAAAAAGTCAGTTTTAAGTAAAAAAAATGATTATTTTGGAGAAAACAAAAACTCTCCAAATTAATCCAAATTCAGTAAAATAAAAGGCTAAATGACATCTCATGGAACACTTATGATGATTGGAGTTATCATAACTCAGCTTCAGTCATCATTAAGAGAGCAATTAATTTATTATTAGTTATCAGACATGTCATCTCTAGCTAAAGATGAGATGGAGAGCTCTCATTGGTCCGGTGATTTGATCGAGGTGAAGACTGAAGCTTACATCATCAGTAGGCTTCCCAGACCTAACAAAGTAGGTTTCCAGACCTAGCAGGCAGCTTTCCCATGTAGCAGGGTTGGTTTTTTGGTTTTAGGGTTTTAGCACTCTCTCATTTGTTAAATAGAGGCTGTTTTAGCTCTATTGAGGATGGATTTTTGTGTAGAGAAACTCTGGTGAAACTTTTGTAATTGCTTGTTGCTTCTATGCAACCATTGGAATAAAATTAAGGCTTTGGAGGCTCATGTGGTGTGATTCTTTGGATGATTTCACTTGATGGATGAGGTGATGTTGTTGTAATGCTTTTCTTTCTTGTTTATTTGAGATTATGATGTTATGCTTTAGAAGGCTTCTGTAAGCACATCAGAACAGGTATTTGCGGTTCGTAAGTTAGTTGTTTATTAATTTACTTCTAGAATTTAAAAAAGAGCATTGTTTTATTCAGTTGTAGTTCATGCTCTTCTTTGTTTCAATTTGTGAACAATACATGATCTATTCTTTGTATGACAAGTCAATGAGTGTTATTTTGCAGATCCTTCCATCCAACCAAGCAGAAGTTCAAGCTCACCTGCATCTTCTTCTCTTGGAGTCAAGTATGCTTTTCCGGTAATTGCATGCTTCACGAGATCCAAGTGTTTTAAAAAGATCCACAGGTTTGACCATTCTCTCCTTGCTTTTATTCATCATTCAAATTAAAAAATCTTTATTTTCTTGGGATTAGGGCATGTTTGGGCTAAAGTGAACATTCATTCACTTAGCGTTTACCCCGGTTGGCTGCCCTATGCTTTATTTTCAGCCTTTTAGGCCTTTTATTTGCATCCTTTCCTTCCCTTAGTTCGCTGTCCACTTTTCCCCACTTTTTGCCCTTTTGGACAGCCCTCTTTTGCCTCTTTTTTCCACTTTTTGCAGCCCCTTTCCATCCACTTTTTGGGCCATCTTTTGGGCTGTATTTTCATTCTTTTAGGCCTTTTATTTGCAGCCTTTCCTTCCTTTTGTTCACTGTCCACTTTTTCTCATTTTTACCCTTTTGGAAAGCCCTCTTTTGCCTCTTTGTTTCCACTTTTTGCAGCCCTTTTCCATCATTTTCTTCAACCATCTTTTGGGCTGTACTTTCAGCCTTTTTCACCCTCATTTTGCAGCCCTCTTTCTCACTTAGTTTCCATCCTTCTTTTGACTTGCCTTTTGCTCCCTTTTCACCCCTCTTTCACCCCTCTTGCCTTGCCTTTTTCTTGCCTCTTTTCTTCCTTCTTCTTGGTGAGTTTGGGTAAATGTTTTTAGCTAGTTTATAAATTAAATTTCAATTTATTTTTTATCAACTAATATCATAACAAGTGTGTGTCTAGAGATCTTAGATTGCAGATAGGTGAAGGAGAGCGCAAAGGCCACAAACAAACAAGGAGTGCAAAAAGAACAAAACGATTGCTATCCCTCTTCTTGCATCCCCTTCTTTCCCCATTCTTCCAAGAAGCAAAGAACACATCATCATTGTAAAAGATTAATAAAAAGAGCTGAGTGGGAGGAAGTCTCCTTCCTTTTCTACTTCCCCTATTTTGGGGAAGTGTGTCTTGTGTTCATTTTCATGATTTACTTAGTATAGTTTTCCTTAAGAAATTAGTTTAGTTATTTGATTAGACTTAGTTTCATTCTTACTAATTGCTAGATTCATCATTGCTTGTTGGTATCTTGTTATACATTGTTAAATCATACGAAGAACCAAAATCTCTTGAATCTCACCATAAGGTGGATCAAGAGTGCTCTCTGTCGGAGAGTTTTAATCAACCACCTTTCATATTAATTATTGTGTTTGTTTAATTGAAATCATCCATAAATAAGACTCTTGAACTTGCAGAAACACAAGTCAAGAGCACTCTCTATCGGAGAGCACCTTAGGTTTGCAAAACCGCTGCATTAGTATCATCTAGATTAGCTAAGTCTCTTGAACCACTGTCATAAGACGAGGTCAAAAGCGCTCTCTATCAGAGAGTTTTAATTAATTAACTTAATAAAATTCGCAACTCACACCCCTTTAATTAATTAACCCCCCTCCCTCCTTGCCAGAGTATGCTCTGACCAATCCTAGATCGGAGTACCCAGAAATGACACTGGATCTTTAAACCCCGCAAGAGTAATCTAATAACACTTAAACACCCTGTAACAAACGCACCAGCATTGTATGGATTCTTCCAAAGTACTTCCTAGTAGAGGCACCGAAACCTCCCGTTGTCATATATTCTCAGCTAGTTGGTCACTTGACAACATCATCCTGGGATACTGGGTGGGCCCGACATGTCTTCAACGGAGGTGACTTAGAAGAGTCTCCTGGCTTTGATAAACCTTTTTGTTGACACCCTAAATCAAGACCACAGTTAAAAACTCTTAAAAATTACCAAGAGCACTTGAAAAACCTAACATTCACTGGCATCTTTTGGGATTCACATCTTTCTAAACACGAAGCATCTCCGATAATTTTACTCCATAGGCACTGGTTCCATATTTTAGCATTGTTGATAATATGGGCCATTTGTCCATTGAATGTTTTATTATAAGTCATATCTATGAATGCTTTATTTATTTTCGTGAATTGCTCAAATATTTGTCTATCTTTTAATTCCAGTGATAGCAACGTGGATTGCCTTGTCTTGTGCTCAATTCATCACATTAATCATCTAAAATCACAATAACTCCTAAACAACACCCATCCACATCTTAAAACATTTAAAATTTAACTTAAACATTGAGCCATAGAAAACTCTTTGTTAGGGACTACCCCCCTTGGCTTCATTAGGAGTTAGCCTAAACGGAGGAGCTAGGAGTAGGTGACAGTACCTAGCTCTGTGCTTGCCCCCAAGGTCACACCTCTCCCACTTTCTCAAGTGAGGAGACATCTTTCGGAATATTTCTGCTGGTGGTGTGCAATCGGTGGACAACATCTTTTGGCGCCGTTGCTGGGGACAAATCTTTTTGTTCCTGGACGACCTTTGTTTCTTTTAGTTTTTTACCTTTTTATCCTTTTTGGTAGATTTTTAGTCCAATCACTCTCTGAAATTAGACTTAAGTCCACCTGGCGACTCCACTGTCAGTTAACGCCTCAAGGTATTCTATTAGAAGAAACTCTATAGGTTTGGTTGATTTCATCCCTGACCCCGAAAATATCTTAAGGAGGAGATTAAACAAGCTATCTTCTCATAGGATCCTTATAGAACTTGGATCTGAGTCTGTTTCAGACATCCACATTTTATTTCCTTAAAACACTAATACCATTGTTTCTAACATAAGGGGCGAGTATTTTACTCAGCTTGAATTTTCTCAGATAGCAGGTCAACCCCACCGTCTTCCAGACAAAGCTGTCGAGAAGCTTCCGATGTATACATGCACGAATGCCATTACCTCCGCCATGCACCTTAGGAACTTTTCTAGGTGTATCAACGCTTATATAAATGATCTGGTCAGCCAACATGATGACGTGTATATGAATCTATTTGCTCTATCTCTGGATGGAAAGGCGGGCGACTGGTATAGCAATTTACCAGACAATTCCTTTAATAGTCTAGCAGCTTTCAAAACTTCTTTCACCAACAAGTTCGGTGAAAAGAAAGAACCTCGGCATCAACTTGCGTCCTTGACCAACATAAAGAAGAAAGACATAGAAACAATGGACGTGTTCAATACTAGGTTCACGAAATTATCAAATGTCATCCCTACTGAGTATGCCCCAACTAAACAACCATCCTGGTCTATTACATTGAGGCACTTAGTGGCAAAATGCAGTACCAAATCAGAGACAAGGAGCCTGCTAACTTGCTCCAAGCTCAGGAGATGGAAATCAAGATTGATCTGAACATGCAGTCATCTGGTGAATCTAACCTCCACGATTATTCAAGGTCTTCAACTCCGTTGAAAATCAGTGAACCAAAAGACAAGGATCCTTTATCAGCTATGAAGGATGCCTATGAAAAACAAATGATGGAGATGAAGAAAATATGGAGGAGGCTGAGCAGAAACACTTAGCACAGTTAAAAGAAATTCAACATAGGGTGATCACAATGGAAAGAAATCAAACTCACTCCACTCCTAGAACCTTTCCTGCCAAGCCAACTTGGCAAAGAAAGCCGCCCAACCATGAGCAGAGGCCTCCCCATCAGCTAGAGGCTGCTAACATGGTTGAGCAGTATAAGCCATTTTGCAGGGCATGTAAAGACATTCATGAAGAATCTTCTTGTTATTATGCATGCTATGTTCAAGAGCATGGTTTTCTGGAGGGTTGTGGTCCTAAAGCATCATCAAGCGAGCCTGAGTACATAAACTGTGTAGATGACATGCATGATATTTTCGAAGAAAGTTGGAGAGAGACAAAACAATATTCAAGAGAGCCTGAATACATTAACATAGTTAGACAGCTCCATTCTTTCACCATAGAAACCCGTGGTCAAGTTGAAGATTATAGTCAACAATTGGATGATCTCACTAACAAATTTAGCACTAATCCTACTAATGAGCATAATGATGATAGTTTGGAAGGTTTACTACCTTGTGACATTTTTTCTGAAGAAGATGAATATGATCATGAGGAGGGATATAGAATAATATGTGATACAAGTGAGGAAGAATCCCTTACATCTGAGATGGATGATAACTTCGAGACTTCAATTAAAAATCCAATCATAGAAGTCTCATGTGATGAGATTCCTCCATGCACTCCACCGGATGACAAATATTTGGAAAGTTGGGTCCCCTGTGATATCTTTGAAACCCAGCTTTTTGAAGAAGATGGTTTTGAGCAAAATGAGAAGTACAGACATGGATTTGATACTAGTGATGAGGCATCTCTCATATCCGACATAGATGACGATGATGACTATTGGACTTTTATTTAAAATCCAACCTATGATACTTTTGAAAATATTTTTGAGAATCTCATCTATGATATGTCCAGCAAGGGGAGTTGTTATTCTAAGACTTATGAAAGTTATAAGGAAGAGCAGTCAGAATTTTCATATGATCAGTCAAAATTGAAACTAAGGATCGGTAATAAGGATTTGAAAAAGCAGTGGGGTGAAGAATCAGATGGGATATAACTAGTTGAAGTCTTTTCTCAGCCATCATCTTCACATATAGATGTTCCTTATGTTTTGGAGCACCTTGGGGCTTATACAACAAGTCATTATTTGATAAGCCTTGATGATCAGCATGATGGAGTAGTCGACTTGCCGCATTATCCCAATTTGTATATCAACGCTATCCATTTATGGATAGAAGCAGCCTGGACGAGCATCTACCAGTGTGGGAAGATGTTTGACGACATTATTCATGCCTACGATTCCCCATCCAGCCCGCCCGTTCTGGATCATCACACAGGTTTTCATTTTCTGGAAATTGTGTCCTTACTTTGGCTGGTAATCGAAGACAAGGCAAAACCTTTTTATATTAATAAAATGCTTAGATGGCTACACTGGATTTATGATTACACATAACCGTTTTTATTTCCATGCTTAGAGTAGGAAAATAGGCTCCTTAAAGTGAGCATTTACTGTAGCATTTTCTTTCTGTACTTAAGAATAAATAAAATTTTCAGTTAAGTTTTGTCATTCTTTTGAATAAAGAAACTTTTGGATCATTGGATCTTTTTCATAAAACTTGTGCTACTGAGATGTTTTTACATGATGTGGAAACCAGAGATTCTGGGGTTCTCGTATGCTCTCCTTGCATAAGAGATTAGATCGAGCACACGTCCCACAGTTGGAGCCAGATGTTATCCAACTTTTTGTACCATAGTTGGGTTACCTGAGGAGCCACTGGTTGACAGACTTGTTCAAAGCCTGATTCCAGTGTATCAGTTGATCCGTCTGCTTGTCTAGCCAATATTGGCTAGTCACTTTTTTATTTGAATAATTTTGACCATGGCCCCACGGGGTTTGTAATAAAATGTGCTAGTAGGATATTTTTTGAGTGGTTCGGTCTCCTGAGACGTAGAATCTCAAATAGGGTATTCCAGGGAGTTTTTTGCCCCTAAAAATTATGCTTTGCCTTCAGCCGAGTATAATTGACGAGGTTTTCTCTTGCTTCCTCCAAAGCTGGAATGCCCGATGTTGAATTATAGGCCTTAGGGGGTTATTAGATCCCAGCTGAGTGTTATAAGCCTACTAGACATTATTTATATAGATCATGGTCCTAACCTAAGTCATCTGGACACATAAAAAATTTCAAAAAAATCTTTTTTGAACAGTGAAAAATTATTTTTTTAATTTTTAATTTTTAATTACTTTTCCTAAGTTTTTTGGGTTAATTTTTCCATAAATTAAATGGAAAAAACCCGTTTGTGATCCGGACCCAGAATTCAGTGATTGAAGGCTCTAACGTTAAGACAAAAATCATTGTTGATCAGCTAGCCAGTCAGAACCAGCTTTCATATCAGCAATCGGACACATAATGCCTTTTTACTCAAAAAAGTCAGTTTTGAGTAAAAAAATGATTTTTATTAAAAAATGATTTTTATTAAAAAAATGATTATTTTGGAGAAAACTAAAACTCTCCAAATTAATCCAAATTCAGTAAAATAAAAGGCTAAATGACATGTCATGGAACACTTATGATGATTGGAGTTATCATAACTTAGCTTCAGTCATCATTAAGAGAGCAATTAATTTATTATCAGTTATCAGACATGTCATCTCTAGCTAAAGATGAGATGGAGAGCTCTCATTGGTCCAGTGATTTGATCGAGGTGAATACTGAAGCTTACACCATCAGTAGGCTTCCCAGGCCTAACAAAGTAGGTTTCCAGACCTAGCAGGCAACTTTCCCATGCGGCAGGGTTGGTTTTTTGGTTTTAGGGTTTTAGCACTCTCTCATTTGTTAAATAGAGGCTCTTTCAGCTCTATTGAGGATGGATTTTTGTGTAGAGAAACTCTAGTGAAAATTTTGTAATTGCTTGTTGCTTCTATGCAACCATTGGAATAAAATTAAGGCTTTGGAGGCTCATGTGGTGTGATTCTTTGGATGATTGCACTTGATGGATGAGGTGATGTTGTTGTAATGCTTTTATTTCTTGTTTATTTGAGATTATGATGTTATGATTTAGAAGGATTCTGTAAGCACATAAGAACAGGTATTTGTGGTTTGCAAGTTAGTTGTTTATTGATTTTCTTCTAGAATTTAAAAAAGAGCATTGTTTTATTCAGTTGTAGTTCATGCTCTTCTTTATTTCAATTTGTGAACAATACATGATCTAATATTTGTACGGCAAGTCTATGAGTGTTATTTTGCAGATCCTTCCATCCAACCAAGCAGAAGTTCGAGCTCAGCTGCATCTTCTTCTCTTGGAGTCAAGTGCGCTTTTCCGGTAATTGCATGCTTCACGAGATCCAAGTGCTTTAAAAAGATCCACAGGTTTGACCATTCTCTCCTTGCTTTTATTCATCATTCAAATTAAAAAATCTTTATTTTCTTGGGATTAGGGCACGTTTGGGCTAAAGTGAACATTCATTCACTTAGCCTTTGCCCTGGTTGGCTGCCCTGTGCTTTATTTTCAGCCTTTTAGGCCTTTTATTTGCAGCCTTTCCTTCCCTTAGTTTGCTGTCCACTTTTCCCCACTTTTTGCCCTTTTGGACAGCCCTCTTTTGCCTCTTTTTTCCACTTTTTGCAGCCCCTTTCCATCCTCTTTTTGGGCCATCTTTTGGGCTGTATTTTCAGCCTTTTAGGACTTTTATTTGCAGCCTTTATTTCTTTTTGTTCGCTGTCCACTTTTTCCCATTTTTACCCTTTTGGACAGCCCTCTTTTGCCTCTTTGTTTCCACTTTTTGCAGCCCTTTTCCATCATTTTCTTCAACCATCTTTTGGGCTGTACTTTCAGCCTTTTTCACCCTCATTTTGCAGCCCTCTTTCTATGATTTGCAACCCTCTTTCTCACTTAGTTTCCAGCCTTCTTTTGACTTGCCTTTTGCTCCCTTTCCACCCCTCTTTCACCCCTCTTGCCTTGCCTTTTTCTTGCCTCTTTTCTTCCTTCTTCTTGGTGAGTTTGGGTAAATGTTTTTAGCTAGTTTATAAATTAAATTTCAAGTTATTTTCTATCAACTAATATCATAACAAGTGTGTGTCTAGAGATCTTAGATTGCAGATAGGTGAAGGAGAGCGCAAAGGCCACAAACAAACATGGAGTGTAAAAAGAACAAAAAGACTGCTATCCCTCTTGCATCCCCTTCTTTCCCCGTTCTTCCAAGAAGCAAAGAACACATCATCATTGTAAAAGATTAATAAAAAGAGCTGAGTGGGAGGAAGTCTCCTTCCTTTTCTACTTCCCCTATTTTGGGGAAGTGTGTCTTGTGTTCATTTTCATGATTTACTTAGTATAGCTTTCCTTAAGCAATTAGTTTAGTTCTTTGATTAGACTTAGTTTCATTCTTACTAATTGCTAGATTCATCATTGCTTGTTGGTATCTTGTTATAAATTGTTAAATCATAAGAAGAACCAAGATCTCTTGAATCTCACCATAAGTTGGATCAAGAGTGCTCTTTGTCGGAGAGTTTTAATCAACCACCTTTCATATTAATTATTGTGTTTGTTTAATTCAAATCATCCATAAGTAAGACTCTTGAACTTGCAGAAACATAAGTCAAGAGCACTCTCTATCGGAGAGCACAACCCCTGCATTAGTATCATCTAGATTAGCTAAGTGTCTTGAACCACTGTCATAAGACGAGGTCAAGAGTGCTCTCTATCGGAGAGTTTTAATTAATTAACTTAATAAAATTTGCAACTCACACCCCTTTAATTAATTAACCCCCCTCCTTCCTTGTCGAAGTATGCTCTGACCAATCCTAGATTGGAGTACCCAAAAACGACACTGGATCTTTAAACCCCACAAGAGTAATCTAATAACACTTAAACACCCTGTAATCAATGCACTGGCATTGTAGGGATTCTTCCAAAGTACTTCCTAGTAGAGGCACCAGAACCTCCCGCTGTCATAGATTCTCAGCTAGCTGGTCACTTGACAATATCAGCCTGGGATACTGGGCGGGCCCGACATGTCTTCAATGAAGGTGACTTAGAAGAGTCTCTCAGCTTTGACAAACCTTTTTGTTGACACCCTAAAGCAAGACCATAGTTAAAAACTCTTAAAAATTACCAAGAGCACTTGCAAAACCTAACATTCACTTGCATATTTTGGGATTCACATCTTTCTAAACATGAAGCATCTCTGATAATTTTACTCCATAGGCACTGGTTCCATATTTTAGCATTTTTGATAATCTGGGCCATTTGTCCATTGAATGTTTGATTATAAGTCATATCAGTGAATGCTTTATTTATTTTCATGAATTGCTCAAATATTTGTCTATCTTTTAATTCCAGTGATAGCAACGTGGATTGCCTTGTCTTGTGCTCAATTCATCACATTAATCATCTAAAATCACAATAAATCCTAAACAACACCCATCCGCATCTGAAAACATTTAAAATTTAACTTAAACATTGAGCCATAGAAAACTCTTTGTTAGGGACTACCCCCCTTGGCTTCGTTAGGAGTTAGCCTAAACGAAGGAGCTAGGAGTAGGTGACAGTACCTAGCTCTGTGCTTGCCCCCAAGGTCACACCTCTCCTACTTTCTCAAGTGAGGAGACAACTTTTGGAAGATTTCTGCTGCTAGTGTGCAATCAGCGGACAACACTCTTTAGCCTCTTACTATTGATATAAGAAATAAGCTGCCATTCTTGACTTATGGTCACTTTAAGAATTTTATTTGTTCAAGTTTTGATCAAGGGTTTTATTTAAAGGTCGAGAAGCAATTTGAAGATCCCATGGTTTCCATTCTTGAGCCAAAGTTTAAAAAGAACAGCAATGGAGAGGAAGAGAATGCTTCACTTTATGATGGATATAATGTAGACATGGATTTTTTAAATCAGAAATTTCATGATCCCATAGCTTCTTGGATGGAGTTATATTTTTCAAAGGTTTCTAATGCTCCAACTTTTGGCATACTTCCTGTTTCCAGTCATAAGTATCGGCTGCTTATAGACTCTTTATTGCATTTATCACATATTTTGTGGGTTTTTTCAAATAGTAGCATGCATGGAATTATGATTCTCAGTCAAATGGTTTCTTGGTTTCACTATAAGTATGATTACACTTGATTGGGTTGTTTTCTCCAATTAGAAGTAGGAGTAAATAGCATAATAAGCTCGCTATATGAGCATGTAGATTATTTTCAGTATGCTGGTTTGTAGCAGTATTTTGTCATTTCAGAGGTATGTGTTCAGAGTTTGAGAAAGTTGCAGAGGTTTGGTAAATGAATCCATCACCCAATGAATAAGGCACAAGGTCTACAGGTTCTTGAAGCCTCAAAAGGAGGACTTCATTCCGCAGCAAGAGCCAGATGTTATAACTAGATCTTGTTCTTAGTTTATCTATTCTTTTTGTCATAATTTTCAACCATTGGATTAAAATGATTTTATATTTTATGTTGATTTTAAGAATTTTTGACAATCAATCATTTTTGTTGGATTTAATGCTTTTAATGGTTGAATTATTTCATTATTTTAGTTTTAAGGTTTGTCTTTTGGGATTATTAGTTAATATGTATATATTTAAGCTTTCAAAAAATTATAAAAAAAATTTATTCCAAGTTTTGATTTATAATCTAACCCTCATTTTTTAGTCTTTTGTCAAATATTTGCATGAGGAGATTCCTGTAGCAGCTCTATTTTTCCTGTTTTTTTCATTTTCATTGGGAGCATATTATGAGGTGATGGAAATGAATTTTGGAAAACAAAAAGAGGTTTTTGTCAACAAAACAATCATTCACAAAAACCTCTCTCAGTTTTGAAACATATATTATGTTGTGAGAAATTCGAATTCATCTTTGTGGCCTATTTTTAGGGTTTGAATTATTTAATAATTTCCTGTTTTATTCACAAATTTACAGCATGTATTCCGATCAATTGAAGATAAATTTTTAAAATCCAAGAGAGGTTTTTGTTCATAATAGACTCATTTAAAAAAAACCTCCCTTAGTTTTTGCACAAGTGTCCCGGATCGAGAGATATGAAGGTTTCTTTGATACCCAAATGTTCAGAAATTCACCAAATTTCCCAAATCCAATTTGCTATTTTTGGGTTAATTGTCTTTAAAAATTTTGAGTTATCATATAACTAATTGATGTAATTTTTTCAATTTCGACCTAGAAGGTAGTTATGGAACTAATTTACCTTTGTAATGATAAAATAAAGACAAACATACAGTTTTGTGGTGGGATTTTTCACTCAAGGAGAGGCTTTTGGAGCTTTGATTTCTAAAGCTAGCATTTATAACTCTTATGTAAGTGGATGATTGTTATTGATTATATGTAAATTGATAAGCCCTTTTACCTGTCATGCTTTTTCATTTCTGATCTGGTTGATTGCTCAGTCTACAATTTCATTTCCTGTTTAAAGGTTTATTCATGTAAATGCTTGTAGCATGTGGCTGGAATTAGTATTTCTTGTGTAATGTTTATGGCTTATTAGGATTTGTTTGATCCCTAGTTTATCTAACTTTCATGATTCAGTTTTGTATTGGCTTGTAGATGTTTATTTCCTCCTTGTTGATGAAGTTTTTTAAACCAAAACCCTAAAAACATATTTTACTTAATTTTATTTTATGAGATTGAGTTGGCTTGTTCTTTAGTAGTATGAGAACAATTTCTGGCACTAACAGGAGTGCTGCTTGAAAGCTTAGCATCAGCTAGATCTCATTCTTATTGTCTGATAAAATCTGAAGAGAAAGACTTGCTTGATTGGTTTCTTGTTTTCATTTTTTCATTGAATTAGTGAAAGACTGGTTTTTGATTATTTTAAAAAGAATTATTTTTGTTGAGATCTAGTTATAATTATGTTTGAAGATGAAATATTGGATCTCTGACCAACCTAATAAGCTTTCAGATCTCCATTTTTCTTCTTTCTTTTTACATGCTTGTCTTAATCAAAAGAAAAATATTAGTAGTTTTAAGTTAGATATTTCTATTTTGAAGAAAAATTTAAAAAGTACTTAGTATACCTCACTGGGACTTCACTTAGTGAACATCTCACATAGCACGTGCGATCGTGGGATATTAAAGAATACCCTTAATTTCCAGAGATATTGACCCAAACTCTTTTTGTTGAAACCCCCTCCCAATACATAAAACCTCCTCCCCACCCCTTTTTATACCTCAATCCTTATAAACCACCCTACCCACCCCCACCTTAAATCCCTCATCCCCCCAATACCTACAATATATTGGTTCAATTTTTAATAATTTTAAAACTCACAATATGAACTAACGTGATAGGATATTGGTCAACAAGTGAAGGCCTTGTGGTATACCTTTGAGTGTTTCTTGTCTTTCTTTTTAGGGAAAAAGAGATCTATCCTTATATGCTTGCTTTCAAAAGATTAGCTTAGAAGTATTTTTCCTTGTTGAAATTATTAGAAAGTTTTTTTTGAGTTTGACTTTTTGGGAACATTTTGGTTTTTGAAACGAAATTGGAAAAAAGAAAAATACTCTCTCCTTTCCATAAGTAGGCATATTTCGAATGATAAAGTGAAAGAATCTGCACATCATTATTGCATGGTTTTACAGTTCTGTCATAACTCCATGCATTCACCTAACCATTCAACTTAAAATTAATGGTAGCTATAGGTTAAAAATTATTAGTAACTTGAGTGATAGGTTAGAGACGTGTTCCGGTGTCGTAGAATGTAGGAGTTGTCATTCATTTCTTGCACTTCAACCCAGGACTCATGCTGTTCTTCCACGTACCATTTGTATATCGAATGGCCTTGCACATACCCTTGAGGTATATCAAAAGGTACTTCACATACTCGATTGTATATAGGAAGGCCCCTTGTGAACGGTTGTGCATTAGAAAACAATACTACATATTTGAACTCCCACGTACCTTGAGTATATCAGGAGGCTCTACTAGGAGTCTTGAGACCATATGAGAAAATCCCTTTTGGCCGTCTTGTTGGCGCAATACACTGAGAACAACATTCGAGGATATTACTACACACGTGTTGTCTAGGTATTCAGGTATTTAGGTGAGGGACGGTTGATCCTTCTCGTCGTGTTTTACTGTTGGACCCTGCGGTATATTGCGAATTGCAAATAATTGACAATCTTGGTGAGGAACTAACTTGTTCAACCCCTCTTGTCAATTAAGTTTTCTTGTCTCCTGCTTGTTTCCAAGTTTTTTATTTCAATTTTTACCTTTCTTTCTATTACTCGAGGTTTGAGTGCTTTGAATAGAATTGACCTCAGCAGAAACCTTGGGAGTCGAAGGAGTAGCAGGTTGGGTTTGCTTGGTAGGTTTCGTTGTGGATGGGGACTAGATTGAACCAACAATCTTGTGAATAGGTACTTTTGCTGATGGCTTGGAAGGGTCAGTGCTGGGGCGAGGAGCTTGAGGAATCAGGTCATAAAGGGTCCCGGACTGGGGATAGAACAAGTCTAGGTACTGAGCCCGACTAATAGCCTGCTCTTCGGTAACGGCACCACCCATAGCCACATCTCGGATAATAGGAGGAAATAAGGACTTAGTGAACCAATCAGCTAACAACTGATCCGGAATAGGGGCCTTAATAAGCCTTCTCCACCTTCTCCACTCGTGAATATGATCAGAAATGTGGGTGGAGGTGTTCTGTCGTAGAGAAGTTAAAATATCAGTGCTCGTTTAATAATGGATAGGGAGCTGAAAGTGTGTAAGAAATACGGTTTCCGACGAGCCAAAATCCACAAACGAATGTTGTGGGAGTTTAATATACCACTTCGTGGCCGTACTGGTCAAATTTCGTTGAAAGAGTCGTAACTGGACGAAGTCAACCATGAGGGAGTTCGAGGAACACCACAAATGAAAATTCATAACATGGTTCCGTGGATATTCACCCTATTTCCCATCAAATTTTGGAATGTCCGATGGTAACTTTACCGGAATGGGAGGCCACGAGGGATTGTGTCGAATGGGATCATTAATCAACTTGGACAAATTAGGCAAGTCCAAAATTGCAAGGAAAGGTAATTGTCTATTGGGCTGCACATACTGGTAATATTGATATGGCATGAAATTACCAGTAGGGCCATAGGTTGACTGATAAACAGGTTGATGTGAGGAAGAACTACTGGGAAATATTCCCATGGGGGGTTGATTTCCAGAATTAGGACCGCTAGGACCACCAGGGCCTCCAGAAGGAGGACCACCAGAGCCACCAGGACCACCAGGACCACCGGGACCACCAGGACCACCAGGACCACAAGGAGGTGGACCACCAGACCCTCCGGAACCTCTAGGAGGTGGGAAACCTCCGGAGCCACCAGAACCACTAGGTGGAGGGCCACCAGACCCTCCAGATCCATAAGGAGGAAATCCACTAGGTCCCCCAGGACCACTAGGACCATGAGGAGGGCCACCAGGCCCTCCAGGACCATTAGGCCCCCCAGGGGGAGGACCTCCATAAGGAGGTCCTCCCACACCTCCCATAGTATGTATGGGTATCCCTCCCATAGCTGGCATGTAAGACCAGTTGGGTTGCCCCCATGGGGTAAAAGTGTTGCTAGGGAATGGAATTCCAGTAGGATTGTTTGGATGATGACCTACAGGTATTTGATAACCATAGCCACTAGAATACTGAATGGTCACAGGTTGTGCCCCCAAGGGCTGACCTAAACTAGATGGGGGATTTACCACATTAGTGTGGGTGGGAGGGACAAAAACTGTAGATGTTTCTATGTTAGAGGTCTGCTCTTGATTAGGTACAACTCTGGGATCAGATAACGTAGGTCATGCCGGGGGTTTCCCCCCGGCATTCAAAGGTACTGAAGACATAGGAATTGAAGGTTGGGCCCCAGATGCAAAAGATCTGGGCGGATTTGGATCTGACATAACATAAGAGGTGAGAGGGGTGGAAATTTGACCTGGGCTGTGGGTTGTTAATGGATGATCTATAATCAGTTCAATGGGTCTCATAGAATCGGCTAGTGAATGATATCCCACAGGAAGGAATGTGGAACGAACTGGTGAAGAGCCTAGTATGTTGTCAATCTGCTTTTCTACCTTTTGTGCATGGAGGATAGCAGCACGGTATTGTTTGCATTCTTCTTCACTTTTAGGAGAACTTACACGGGTGCATGAGGCAATGGCCCGTCAGATAGGTGTCTCCCAAAAGGGAGCATTAGGACCAAAATCCGGACAAGTATCATCAACATGATCTTCCACAGGAGGATGGAGTGATGAATCCTCACGGGAAGGCTGTTGGACCAGGGGAGGTGAGTGTGAAGAATATGGTACTCCACTTTCCACTACCACATGATCTCCCACTTGGAAGGTGGTAGCAGCTCCTCGGTCAATAGCTTCCATTGGATTTCCTTCTGAAACATAAGTAAAATCGGGTGGCAAGCCCCGTACTCTCCTAGACTGTATTAACTCAGCCAGTGTGTACAGTTCCTATCTAACCTAGGGTCTGAAAATCTAGAAAAAACACACCAAAAGACTTCCCTACTCAAACTATAGGTCAAAACAAGCAGACTTAAAATGACAGGAGGATTTCAAAAGTCAGGTTTCTCACTAGGATTGTCAAGCTGGTGCCACTCGTGATATACCTCGAGGGTATGTGTGTAGTAATCTCCCCGAATGTTGTTTTCAGTGTATGGCTCCAAAAAAGACAGCCAAAGGGATTTTCTCAGATAGATAAGGTACCCTATCGGGGTCTCCCGATATACTCAAGGTACGTGGGAGATCGACTTGGTAGTAGTGTTGCCTAATGCATAACCGTACACAAGGGGCCTTTCGATATACAATTAAGTACATGAAGTACCTTTATATATACCTCAAGGGTATGTGAAAGGTTGTTCGATATACTGACGGTACGTGGAAGAACCACGCGAGTCCCAGAATGTAATGCTGACAAACAACGATAGCTCTTACATTTTACGACGCCCGAACACGTCTCTAACCTATCACTCAAGTTACTATGTAAATTTTAACCTACAACTACCGTTGATTTTAACTTGTATGGTTAGGTGAATGCATGATGTTCTGACAGAAAAGTAAAACCATGCAGTATGCTTGTGCAAATGTTCACTTTACCGTTCAATATGCCTACTTATGGGAGGGAAGAGAGTGTTTTTTCTTTTGTTTCAAAACCAAAAATAATCATTCCAATCAACAGTCATGAACATCAAATTAAAGACAAGAAAATACTTCTACAAACCAAATTCTTCTTTTCAAAAGAAAATGGGAAGGGTGAGAATATCTTTTCCTAAAAGAACAACACCAAGCACACCTATATGCCAATGCACTCTAACTTTTCAAATTTCTTAAAAACATAAGCAAATCTAACTTAAAACTACCATTTTATTTATTTGTTTTGATCGAGATAGTCCTATATGCATGAGAGACAAAAGATCATAAAGGTCCTGAAAGTTTATGAATCCAATCAGAAAACCCAAATCCAACACTCAAATATGATGTCCTAATCTCAAGCAAAACTTTTCTTTTTTGAAGGGAAGAAAAATAAGTTTACTATGCAAGCAAGAAATGAAATCTAGAAGCTAATCTAATGTTCTTCTTTCAGTATATGCAATGAAAAGAGAGTTCAATGAACACCCTAACTTTTAGAAAACAAGAAAATCCTTCTTTAAGCACAACCAACAAGCAAGAAGCGGATGGACAATAAAAAAGACTAAACAATTTTTTGAAATTCCACTCAAAATCAATCTTAACCATCAAACCAGCAAGCCACACACATCAAATTCAATAACACAAGCCTGATAACAGAACTGAAAGCAATCAAAATTCCAAATTTTTACAAAGAAAAAAGAGGAAAAAGATTTTTGGACTAATGCCTACCTGGTACCGCGCTTTGTAGATGTTGTAAGAGTGTTTCCAAAGCAGCACCGCTCCTGGCTAACTAGATATAGGTAGTGGCATCGCTTACTGTCCACTGTGCTTAGGTGTTGGCACTGTGCCTCGCACAAAGCATTGCCGTGGTTCCCTGTAGATGGCCAAAACAACAAGAGAACAATGGATCCAATAAAAAAAAGACTAGATCAAGGTGAATACTGTCGAATTGAATATGGTAACAGGGCATAAAAAAGAGAAACAACTGAAATTTGAATAGATCTGGAAATTTCAAACCCAAATAATACAAATCAGAAAGTAGATCTGACTATAAAGAGTTGAATAAAACGGAGCCTGGATTCAGACAAGAGTTGCAGACCGAGGACAATCAGAACAACTGAATACAACTACTCCCCAGCAGAGTTGCCATATTTCTTGCTCAAAATATTTCACCTCCTATGGACAACAAGGTGTTCCACTGGTCTGAATGGTTCAGATCCAGAACAAATAGATCACAGAGGTTGATAACTCTCCCTAGACGCTGTAGATATCTGGAATGCAAGGCTTTGATAGTTCACCTGTGTACCTGCAAAAGAGTTCAACACGAAACATATCAAAGCAACTAGAATATGATCTACTAATATATGCTAGTGATTAGGGAATCTAGCAATATATATCTGAAATCAAACATCAACAATATATATGGGACATAAAATCAGCTTGCATTAGAAATATGAAGAATTTTACAACCAATCCTTAGTGTTGACATGCATCTCCATGAAACTAGCTCTTCAGCCCCAAAAGCTCTGACTCTAGGTCTCTATGATCCCTCCAAATGATCTTGGGCCAAGAATCAGTCCAACAGCATAAAAATACCTTCAATGTTCTTCTCTCAACCATGGCTATGAGCTCATATTTATAGGGCTAGATGGATAGAGATAGTTAAGAAATGAGTGGGTGAGGTGGCCTCTAAGATCCTAGGATGAGGGATCTCGAGCTCAACTAACCCACAACAGTAGGGATAAGAGATATCTCAAGGCTTATCATCTAGAAGCCTCGAGAAGCTTCTCTTTTTACCCTTTTACCCAGGGTACCGTGCTTCTCCTTCTTTGACAAAGTGGTTCTGGTAATAACCACCTATGGACCAAGGGTGACAGGCGGTGGCAACGCTTGTGGACAACCAGTGAAAAGCGGTGCGAACAGGGGTACCTCTCTTGGATAAGAGAGCATGAGTGGTGCTGGGAATTTGTATGATAGAATGATAAGAAATCATTTAGTCTTCACTCCAGAAGCTGGGATTTCAGGGAAAGTAGGTATGCCAAAGGTCTTATCACATGATGTTGACAGGATTTTGGTATAACACAATGCCATCGTGCTCCATCTTCTGTGAATACTACAATGTTTTCCATTTGAGGTCTCCCTTTAAGAAGTGTCTGGAGGCCAAATATACAGCCTTGCATCTATCCACTTGGTCCTTTCTTATATTCAAGTGTAGCCTATTTTTGCATGCCTAGTCCTTTTAGGCCCATCCCACATTGCCTGAAGTGGACTCAGTTCCCAGTTTCTACATACTTAGTATAATGGGGCAGAAACTGTGATCCCATTCGGATTCCTCATGGGTGTCATAGTCGAAATCTCAGACCGACTGGGAGAATTATAGCCAAGGATGACTTCACCAAAGACTTCTATCTCATCCAAACTAACTTTTCTACTCACTACTTGGTCGTCCATTTCTACTGAGACAACATTCTCACTTACATGCTACTCCATATCAAGGGGGCCTGCATTTCCCGGTCGACCACCGCTACCTTATACAGTAGAACTTTTGTCAACAACTCAACCCAAATCTTCTGTAACTTTGCTCATTGTAGCACTTCCTAATGAACTCCAGATGGCTGCCAGTCCTCAAGTTATAACCCCAACATTGGCTTAGCTTCCATCATGGCTCGCTTAGGTGCATCATTATGACTGAATCATTCCTGTGTGTGCTAAATACGCCGTCGATTTTGCCACCTTGTCATTCAGATATGCTATCATTAATTGTTATGTCAACCATGTCGTCATTTCCATCTTGGACAGCTATTGTTGAGTAGTGATGTGACATTCGGTCACCATCATGGAGTTTCCCGTACCAGCCACTTTTTCTATCTGTGGTGACCTCCGATTGCACAACCCTGTCCCTTTGGCATGTCGCGGCCCTATTTTCTTAGCGCAACCACCTACTGATGCACAATCTTTTGCTTGTCGCTCCACATTGTGCAGGTGCAACCACTTTCTGTGAATAATTGGCTATTAAATGATGAATCTAATACCCCTAACCTAATATGGCCCCTAACTCGTGGATCCCCTATTCTGCTTGCTACCCATCTCTAGCTTCTCTTTTTAATTTATTTTAATTTATTTTTATTGCGTAGTGCTTTAGGCAGTGCGCCCTTTTGCCCCTGTCCTATCGAGCTTCAAGCGACTACCATTCCTTAGCTTTAGCAACACCACTCCATCTAACTGGTGCAATTGAACTGTGCTCCCAGAAGTAATTGAATGAACAAGATACGGTCCTAACCAGTGCATTTGTAACTTACCTGGATGCTTCATGAACTTGCTATTGTATAACAACACCAAATCTCGTTGGGAATTTTTTTTTTTAATGTGGTGATCATGCCATTCCTTTTGTCGATCCTTCTCAACACGCTGCTAGAAGCCTATGATGAAGCGATCCTCTTCCAGTTGGAGTAGCTACATTGCTCGCTCCTCAAGTGCCTCTTCATCGGCGATGCGCAGACTAGGAACAATGTACTCCATAGGCATGACTGCCTCTTTCCCATATACCAGTTTGAATGGTGTCTGCCCCATTAGTCTTTTGAAAGTGGTGCAATACTCCCATAGTACCGCAGGGATCTTTAAATCCCAGTCATGTCGATTAGCGTTACATACCTTTGTTAGTGCGGTTTCCAGGATTTTGTTGAAAGATTCTACGGTTCCATTTTCCTATGGATAATATGGTGTACTTTTATTATGCTGCACTTGCAATTACTCTGTCAGTGATCTTACTATGCGGTTGATAAAGTGACTGCCCTGGTCGCTCATCAATATCCTAAGGCATCCAAATCGCGTTACGATGTTTTCAAGGATGAACTAAGGAATCGGACTTGGAATCGAAGGCATGGACTCATAGAGCTCATCTGCTACTTCCTTCGACAATAATAATTCTTGGGCCTCATACTTCATTTTGACCAGAGCAAGAATAATATCCATAGTGAACTGCATTCCTTCGGGAAGCGGCGACACTTTCGATTGATATTTCTTATTTTTAGTTAACTTTCGGGGCTTTGCACTAGGTTGTGTGGGAGTGATATATCTAGGGATATCATTGATGGACATGCCCCTGAGTGCCGCAGAGTCAACATCGCCCAAACTAGATGGCCCTATCTACATAGTGCCCTCCCCTTGTGCCCTAATGGAAGTGTGCGTATGTTTCTTCTACGATGGCATTGACCCTGGCTTCTGCACCTTCTACTTGCACCAGGGGATCGAATATTATTCAAGAGGCATACTCATGACTTCTTCAATTATAGCAGTTGGATGGATAGGTGAATCCTGCTCACTTGAAATATCCGCAGTGTCAGGGTTGCTCAGCATGCCAAACAACAAATCTTATCAAGCAATCAAATGGACCCCTCTCTCACGCCTTAGGTGTCTCTCACAGTGCTTCTCACTTCACTCAACTCTACACTTTTCTCAAATCGATTGAACAAAATGATTCTTTCCTTTCGCATCCTGCATATTTTTATAAAAAGTTATGAATATAGCTTCATCATTGCAAAATACGTGGTACTCATCATGACCAAATCCTCCATTAATGACCCGAATCCACCGGCGATCCTGTCTTGCTAACAATTTGATCGGCCATAAATGCATGTCACTTCAACGAGCGCCACCAGAAAATTGCTCTTAATTGTCTACATTTATTTTT
>LPNX011113806.1:110734-237816 GCA_001517045.1 Pseudotsuga menziesii | reverse complement strand
TATATATATATATATATTTTCTATCTACCCTATCTATATTTATCTATATTTATCATATCTATAACTCCAAATACTATGTGACCCATATATACAAATAAAGATAAATGACCCTTCTTTATATAAATGACATTGCGACCCATATCTTCAAATAAACTTGAACAATGAAGGAAGCAAAACTAACCAACCACCGAAAAAACGAACAATACCTGCCAACAATGTACAAAAATTTATAGCATGAAAAGTGTAACCATCAACATTTGCATATTATTTCATATTAATACAGGTTGTAATCAACTCAGCTTAGAGCTTAGGTGTAAGTAGTTTACTTTATATATATTATTTCTATAACCCTTTGTATAGGTTAAAGATTAACCACAAATAGATCTTACTTTTATGAATGCAGAGTTTATATATGGCTATTTATAGGCTTAATAATCAGATCAATCAGTACAATATCTTAATATAATGGTAAGTATAAACTGTAACTAATAAGCATTATACAGGTTATTTGTGATTCTTTTATGACATAGATTAATGGGAATGATAATAACCTCACTGTAATAATAATTGTTATTTGTAATATTTGGTATTTTATATTAGAAATACATAGATCAAATGGATCGGTAATCATAACTACAAATTAAATGCCCTTGTTATTTGTACTATAATAATACATTCCACTATTTTAATGATTATGGCTATCATGTACTTGTGACATAACATGAAACACATAAAACTGTAAGTAGCTACACACACATAAACCAAATTAAACTAAGTTGTAATTATTTGCTAACCCCTATAGAACTCTAATGAATGAGCTTCTGAATATCTCTTTTCAGGTTAATTTATTGCAGTAGCTGAAGGCCTAGTTTGTGCAGCCTCGTTGAACAAGACTCCAATGGAAGACTACTAAACTCATACAGGGATAGAGTTCATGAAATCTGTCCACATGGACAGAGTTCACGAACTCTGTCCACATGGACATAGTTCATGAAGTCTGTCAATGAGGAAGGTGATGATGCCACGCATCAACTCTGTCCACATGGACAGAGTTCATGATCTCTGTCCATGTGGATAGAGTTCATGAAGTCTGTCAATGAGGAAGCTGATGATGTCACATATGTTTTGTTTGTTACCCTAAGTGACTCTTCATTTTGGAAAAAATATCAAAATAACAAAATTGACATGAATATCTTTAAATGCACACCTATGCCTCCACTTTCCTTCATTCCAACTTGTACCTTATTAAATACAAAGCCAAAATATAACTATAATTGTAACTTTGATATGTGAATACTAAAATATCATATTTTGACTTTAATATCCAAATATTATAATATTATTAGGTACATCAAATCTCAATAATTGGATTTTTTTTGTTTATGATTTATATAAAAACAACTTAAAACCCTAATGCTAAGTAAAGACAAAGCCAATATATAACTATAATTGTAACTTTGATATGCAAATACTAAAATTTCTTATTTTGACTTTGTTATGCAAATATTATAATATTATTACATTCATATCTCAATACATTGATTTTTTTGGTTTATGATTTATATAAAAACAACTAAAATCCCTTATGCTAAGTAAAGTGATCAGGGATAGAGTTGATGAACTTTGTCCATGACAGAGTTCATCAACTCTGTCTATGGACAGAGTTCATGAATGAATATCTTCCTCATAATATGTATGAACTAAAATTAAAATTTAAAGAAATCTACACTACTAATTAACATATGCAAACTTTAAGATAAAAAAACTATAAAATAAAATAAAAATACGATGAAAAAGAAATTTAAGTCATTGGCTACAACAACCGATGAATCACTTTGTTCAATGTTTGGATTATAAAAAAAAATTGTAGAAACAAATACCTGACAAGAAGAGAGCAGAGCACGAACAGACCATGAACAACCCTCCAAGAACAGACCACGAACACACCTCCATGAACACACCTCCATGCACATTTCTCCATGCCGAGAGGATGCCATAAAGGTGGTGGGGTGGTGGATGTACATGTTAATGCACAATAGGTGGGACTATAGGTAGGGACCGGGACGATGAGCGACAAATCGGGTGGCAGGAAAGGTACAACAGGCGACCAGGAAGGTTGCGGGACAAGCACAACGGGAAACGCTGCGGGTGGCGGAAGACAGCAGACGAATGCAAGCAGAAACCTTGAAAATGGGGCCGCAGCCGACCTTTTATGCAGAATAATTATTCGGCCGAACAATTGTTTGGACGAATAATTATTCGGACGAATAATCATTTGGCGAACAATTATTCAGCCAAATGATTGTTCGGCCGAATAATTCTTTAGCCGAATAAACATTGAACCGTCGGTAAAAATTACCAGCCGGCTATGCATTCTGTCAAATTAAACGTTTCACTGTTAAAACGTATTCGGCGGAATAAAGGATCAGTTATTCGGCCGAATAAAAACCTTATTCGGTCAAATAAATATGCTTATTTGGTCAAATAATGTCCTCTATCTTTCTCGGGCACCCGATTCTCACGAAAGTGTTACCCAATTTCGCGTTTTCACCTGTGTGTAAATATTAAAAAATTGGCTTAGAAAAATGCACACCACAGTCCGTACAATTGTCATCAATTGAAACTAACACCATGGGGTTGAAGATAGATATATTTTTAACAAAAACCTCTTTCAATTTTTTAAAAGTATGTTTTATTTGTCCAGAGTTAAATTGACAAAATGACAACTTTTGTCTTTTCAACCCAGTTTTACCCAGATCAGAGAAATGCCCACCAATTCCTAAGTATTGGATATTTTTGATTGATTTTAGTTGGAAATGGTATGTTTTACTATTGTACACATTATTATACATTTTTTTTTTCAATATGGGTTTAGAAAGTGCATGTTGTGCATAAAAACTACATGGTTGTCTTGTATTTATCAAATATCCACCTAGATTAATAAAAATGCAAACCAAGCCCTCCTATTAAATTTTTATAGTAAATGGTTTTGGAAATTGGATGGCTAGATATATTGAGAAGACTATCCTTGTGTTAATTTTATATAGCCTAAACTTATATGCTCACATTCGACCTACGAAAGGTGCAATTTTAACCTTTTTTGACTTTTATGGACACTTGGTGTAAAATGAAAGCTAGGAATGCATAGCAGTCAAATTGAACATGAATGACTAAAATTCCAAGTATCTTGGACAAATTAAAAAAAAATGACTGAAATTCTAAGTTTTGTAAAAAAAAGTGTGTAAATATTAAAAAATACGGTGAAGAAAATGCACACCACAGTCCTTACAATTGTCATCAGTTGAAACTAACACCATGGGGTTGAAGATAGATATATGTTTGACATAAAACTCTTTCAGGTTTTTAAATTATGTTTCATTTGTCCAGAGTTAAATTGACAAAATGACAACTTTTTTGTTTTCAACCCGGTTTTACACAGATAAGAGAAATTCCCGCCCAACCCTAAGTATTGGGCATTTTTGAGTGAGTTTAGTTGGAAATGGTATGTTTTACTATTTTCCACATTATTATACATTTATTTTTTCAATTTGGGTTTAGAAAGTGCCTGTTGTGCAAAAACACTACATGGTTGTCTTGTATTTATGAAATATCCACCTACATTAATAAAAATGCAAGCCAAACCCTCCTATTAATGTTTATAGTAAATGGTTTGGAAATTGGATGGCTAGATATATTGAGAAGACTATCCTTGTGTTAATTTTATATAACGTAACCTCGTATGCTCACAGTCAACCTATGAAAGGTGCAATTTTATTTATTTTTGACTTTTATGGACACTTGGTGTAAAATGCAAGCCATAAGCAAAAAAATGCAATATAGGAATGCAAAGCAGTCAAATTGAACATGAATGACTAAAATTCCAAGTATCTTGGACAAATTAAGAAAAAATAACCGAAATTCTAAGTTTCGTAAAAAACGGTGTGTAAATATTAAAAAATGGGCTTAGGAAAATGCACGCCACAGTCCTTACAATTGTCATCAGTTGAAACTAACACCATGGGGTTGAATATAGATATATTTTTGACAAAAAAATATTTCAATTTTTTTAAATTATGTTTCATTTGTCCAGAGTTAAATTGACAAAACGACAACTTTTGTGTTTTCAACCCAGTTTTACCTAGATCAAAGAAATGCCCTCCCAACCCTAAGTATTGGGTATTTTTGAGTGAGTTTAGTTGGAAATGGTATGTTTTAATATTTTTCACACTATTATACATTTATTTTTTCAATTTGGGTTTAGAAAGTGTCTGTTATGCAAAAACACTATATGGTTGTCTTGTATTTATGAAATATCCACCTACATTAATAAAAATGTAAGCCAAACCCTCCCATTAAATGTTTATAGTAAATGGTTTGTGAAATTGGATGGATAGATATATTTAGAAGACTATCCTTGTGTTAATTTATATAACCTAACCTCGTATGCTCACAGTTGACCTATGAAAGGTGCAATTTTAACATTTTTTTACTGTTATGGACACTTTGTGTAAAATGCAAGCCATAAGCATAAAAATGCAATCTAGGAAAGAATAGAAATTAAATTTAACATGAATGACTAAAATTGCAAGTATGTTGGAAAAATTCAAATTTAATGACTGAAATTCTAAGTTGTTACGTAAAAAACAGTGTGTAAATATTAAAAAATGGGCTTAGGAAATGCATGTCACAGTCCTTACATTTGTCATTAGTTGAAACTAACGCAATGGGGTTGACTATAGATATATGTTTGACAAAAACCTCTTTTAGTTTTTTTAAATTATGTTTCATTTGTTAGGAGTTAAATTGACAAAATGACAACTTTTGTGTTTTCAACCCAGTTTTACCTAGATCAGAGAAATGCCTGCCCAGGTCTAAGTATTGGGTATGTTTGAGTGAGTTTAATTGGAAATGGTATATTTTACTATTTTCCCCATTAATATACATTTATTTTTTCAATTTGGGTTCAGAAAGTTCCTGTTGTACAAAAACACTTCATGGCTGTCTTGTATTTATGAAATATCCACTTACATTAATAAAAATGCAAGCCAAACCCTCCTATTAAATGTTTATAGTAAATGGTTTTGGAAATTGGATGGCTAGATATATTGATAAGACTATGCTTGTGTTAATTGTATATAACCTAACCTCGTATGCTCACGGTTGTTATAGCTAATTTCACCACTCTAGGTGAAGCACACTTTGTATGGCCTTCCCCTGTCCCGCTGCAAACTCCTTAGACCCCATGGACCATTTTTTGTCCTTTGATGTTTCCTTGACCATCCCTAAAAACATGTGAAAAATGATACACGTGAATTTTAAACCTATAAGCGCGTATATACGCAGGTTTGACCACTAAAACCACGTACATCGGGATGTGTACAAAATCCAAATCCTTTTGGAGTTTTCCTTGACATGGATCTGACTCATTTGACTCCTGGCCTTCCATATTCCTTGAGATCGCTTAGATTTGACCTTTCATTACCTCTTTGTAAAGCTGTATAAGGAACCCCTTGGTACATTGAAGGCATAAGAGAGAATTAAGAGCAAAGAAACTATAGTCCATTGTTGCCGGAACTTATGCTTGAGTCTGCATCCCTTTGTCCCTTGGAGCACTTTTGTGTTCTTCCCAAGCTTGCCTTTTGCTTGTGAGCTTGCTATCTAGTGATGGAGGATTGAAGTGGTGTAGGCCCAAGTGGGGGATTCAGTTTCTCCGGTTCGCAGATGTGCCGACAAAGGTTGTATCTTGTAATCTCTGATTTATATTAATAGAAATATCTTTTCGTGTCCAATCATGTGTGTTTGAATGAATATTTTATCCATTGGATTATGTCAAATGCTTATACATTATTGATTATATATGCTAGAATAGATCTAACACCATGATATATAGAATGCTTGTATTGTTTACTTGTTGTTGAGGAAGTAATCTATCAATTCAAGCTGAAGTTGGAAAGCTCAACGAGGATCTACTTCAACCGTCCGGAATAAGGTATGAGGTCTGATCCTTTAGTGTTATACATTTAATTTATATTGCATATTGGAAAGGATTGATTTTTGGAGTCAAGCTGTCTGTTGCGGTACCCCAATCCATAGGAATTTCTCTCCGTAACAACGGTCGACCTATGAAAGGTGCAATTTTAACCTTTTTTTACTGTTATGGACACTTGGTGTAAAATGCAAGCCATAAGCATAAAAATGCAAGCTAGGAATGCATAGCAGTTAAATTGAACATGAATGACTAAAATTGCAAGTATCTCGGACAAATTCAAAATTAATGACTGAAATTCTAAGTTACGTAAAAAATAGTGTGTAAATATTAAAAAATGGGCTTAGGAAAATGCATGCCACAGTCCATACAATTGTCATGATTTGAAACTAACACCATGGGGTTGAATATATGTTGGAAAAATCCCACCAACAAAGCCTCATCGACAAGGGTTCTCACTTTGTCGACACCCAACCAGCGTGATCTCTTTGAGCACTAGCCCAGACAGGTTTCATCCAGCCTGGCAACACCCGCAGAGCAGATGAAGTCTTACCCGAGATGTTTGAGGAAGAGCTGTCAGAACAAAGTTTCTGATAGTAAGGAGGAGGATTGGGTCATCAATGGTTTATCAGCATAACTATCAAATCTAACAGAGCCATTTATCAGATATCACAACATTCATCACAGATCTATCATTACAATCATAGATCTAACAGATTGCATCATTCATCTATTCATCGCAACAGTATTACATTCTTCATTCATAAAACATAACCATTGCAGTATATAAAGACAGGAAAAGACATCTCAACATATGAAAGGGAAACAAGCAAAACAATGATTTAGCTCAATATCCGTCGTATCATATTACTTTCATCGCAATAGATCCAAACAATAACTGTCTTTCTCCACAACGAGAGAAAGATCAATCCACAGAGTCGCATATAGGTCACAAAAGATTCAATCTCTCATTTTAGTCTCATGTCATACTCCTCTCTTCTGTATATATATGCATTTACAATTGCAATTCTAATCTATATATAGGTTTTCACCTTTACATTCAAGGTCCACTTCTAACTAACTCCTAACTGATTTAACCACTAATGAAATATATCCACAAAATGTGGTCAACCGATACAAAAGATGCATAAAATATTCAGAAGCGGTTTGTTTTCTTCCCATCGTGCTATCTTTGGCTTGCATGGTGTCGTGTGAGATTGCATAGCCTCCGATGTGCTATGCAACTCACTTACCCCAAAACCCCTGCCAACAGGCCCCCAACACAGTCTTGTGGCTCATCCTCGAGTAGGACGAGCCACATCGGTTGGACATGGTGTCTTCTATGATCCTGAAGAGGAGAAATCGTCGCATATGCACCAGTGTGCAACTATTTCTAGAGATGCTGGCTCAAAACTACTTCCTTCAACATCAACTACAGCAGATTTAAGAGAACTTATAGACTTTTGTAACCTGCAATGCCATCGTGCTCCATCTTCTGTGAATACTACAATGTTTTCCATTTGCGGTTGCCCTTCAAGAAGTGTCTGGTGGTGAAATCTATAGCCCTACATCTATCCACTTGGTCCTTTCTTGTATTCATGCATAGCCTGGTTCTAGATGCCTGGTCCTTTCAGGCCCATCCCACACTACCTGAAGTGGACTCGGTTCCAAGTTTCTACAGACTTCATATAATGGGGCAGAAACTCTGATCCTATTCGGATTCCTCATGGGTGTCCCAGTCGACATATCAGACTGACTGGGAGAATTATAGCCAAGGATGAATTCGCCAGAGACTTCTATCTCATCCAAAATAACTTGTCTACTCACTACTTGGTCGTCCATTTCTACTGAGACAACATTCTCATTTACATGCTGCCCCATATCAAGGGGGCTTGCATTTCCACGTCAAACACCGTTGCCTTATACAATAGAACTTTCGTCAATGACTCAACCCAACTCTTCTAACTCTTTGCTCATCGTAGCACTTTCTAATGAACTCCAGATGGCTACCATTCCTCAACTTATAACCCCAACATTGGCTTAGCTTCCATCATGACTCACTCAAGTGCATCATTATGACTGAATCATTCATGTGTGTGCTAAATACGCCATCAATTATGCCACCTTGTCATTCAGATATGCTATCATTAACTGTTACGTCAACCATGCCGTCATTTCCATCTTGGATAGCTATTATTGAGTAGTGATGTGACATTTGGTCACCATCATGGAGTCTCCCGTACCAACCACTTTTTCTATCTGTGGTGACCTCTGATCGCACAATCCCGTCCCCTTTGCATGCCGCAGCCCTATCTGCTTAGTGCAACCACCTGCTGACGCACAATCTTTTGCTTGTCGCACCACATCATGCAGGTGCAATCACTTTCCATGACTAATTGGATATTAAATGATGAATCTACTACCTTCTAACCTAATATGGCCCCTAACTCGTGGACCCCCCGTTCCGCTTGCTACCCATCTCTAGCTTCTCTTT
The DNA here is from genome assembly GCA_001517045.1 of Pseudotsuga menziesii. Lineage (NCBI taxonomy): Eukaryota > Viridiplantae > Streptophyta > Pinopsida > Pinales > Pinaceae > Pseudotsuga > Pseudotsuga menziesii. The sequence goes on along the minus strand of LPNX011113806.1, from coordinate 229,336 downwards.
TTTATTTATTTATTTATTTATTTATTTTTTTTTATTGCATAGTGCTTCAGGAAGTGCACCCTTCTGCCCCTGTCCTATCGGGCTTTAGGCGACTACCATTCTTGAGCTTCAATTGCACCATTCCATCTAATTGGTGCAATTGAACTGTGCCCCTAGAAGTAATTGAATGAACAAGATACGGGCCTAACCAGTGCATTTGTAACTTACCTGGATGCTTCATGAACTTGTTGTCTTATAATAGCACCAAATCTTGTTGGGATTTTTTTTTTAATGTGGCGATCATGCGATGCCTTTTGTCGATCCTTCTCGACACGCTGCTGGAAGCCTACGATGAAGCGATCCTCTTCTAGTTGGAGTAGCTACATTGCTCGCTCCTCAAGTTCCTCTTCATCGGCCATGCTAGTTGTTGTGGCGATGCACAGACTAGGAACAATGTACTCCATAGGCATGACTGCCTCTTGCCCATATACCAGTTTGAACGGTGTCTTCCCCGTTAGTCTTTTGAAAGTGGTGCGATACGCCCACAGCACCGCAGGAATCTTTAAATCCCAGTCATCCTGATTAGCGTTACATACTTTTGTTAGTGCGGTTTCCAGGATTTTGTTGAAAGATTCTATGGTTCCATTTGCCTGTGGATAATATTGAGTACTTTTATTATGCTGCACCTGCAATTACTTTGTCCGTGCTCTTACTGCGCAGTTGATAAAGTGACTTCCCTGGTCGCTCATCAATATCCTAGGGCATCCAAACCATGTTACAATGTTTTCAAGGATGAACTAAGGCATCGAAACTAGAATCGAAGGCATGGACTCATAGGGCGCATCCACTACTTCCTTTGATAATAATAATTCATGGGCCTCATACTTCATTTTGACTAGAGCGAGAATAATATCCATATTGAACTGCATTCCTTCAGGCAGTGGCGACACTTTCAGTTGATATTTCTTATTTTTAGTTAACTTTCGGGGCTTTGCACCAGGTTGTGTGGGAGCGATATATCTAGGGATATCATTGATGGACATGCCCCTGGGTGCCGTAGAGTCCACAGCTCCCAAACTAGATGGCCCTATCTACACAGTGCCCTCCCTTTGTGCCCTAATGGAAGTGCGCGTATGTTTCTTCTACGATGGCATTGATCCTGGCTTCTGCACCTTCCGCTTGCCCCAGGGGATCGAAGATGATCTAATAGACATACCCATCACTTCTTCGATGATAGCAGTTGGATGGATAGGTGACTCCTACTCACTTGAAATATCCACAGTGTCGGGGTTGCTCAGCATTCCACACCAACAAATCTTACCAAGCAATCGAATGGACCCCTCTCTCATGCCTTAGGTGTCTCTCACAATTCTTCTCACTTCACTCAACTCTACACTTTTCTCAACTCGACTGAACACAATGATTCTTTCCTTTCACATCCCACATCGTTTTATAAAAAATTACGAATATAGCTTCATCATTGCCAAATCCATGGTACTCATCATGACCAAATCCTCCATTAACGACCCGAATCTGCTGGCGATCCTGTCATGCCAACAATTTGATTGGCCATAAATGCGCATTGCTTCAATGAGTGCCACCAATGAACTGCTCTTAACTGTCTACATTTATTGTTGATTCGACCCAATTGTAGCCCTTTGGCTATTGCGGTCTCTCTATTTAACTGTTCTACCGACTCCTACACTTTCCCCTCCACTTCCACCTGGCGCGCCATGTGGTATTCTATATGCCCTATATATATAAAAATATTATTTTTTGTATCTACCCTATCTATATTTATCAGATATGAACTTTGCTGTTGTCGCAGCTGTGCAATCCATAATTGGTGTGGCCTCTTCCCACCTTGTTAGGAAGTCAGTTGCTATGACAATGTATCGTGCACCGTTTCACTTGCATGGTGGGTTGATTGGGCCCACAAATTCCATAGCCCATTTATCAAAAGGTTGTAAAGTTACCTACCATACAAGCAGCATCTCATCTCGTTGCGATGGTTTCGTGACACATTGACAGACATCATAGCTCTGCGCATATTCTGTAGCATCATTATGCAATGTAGGCCACCATATCCTAGTGCACAGTATCTTACATGCGGTATCCCATCCTCCATAATGTCCATCCGCAACTCATGCATATGCTTCTTCCATAATTCGTCCTTGTTCATAAGGTAGAACACATCGTCATAGGATCTCATCAGGTCCAAGCTTGTATAAGTGCCCAGCAATCAGTTGGAAATTCGAAGCCTTCACTGCCAACTATTCTTTTGACTAGTCATTATCACCTACAACACAACTTCGGTTTCCAAAAACTGAATTATTGGTGCATAATGGTCATATGCGATCTCAACTCGAAACAACTATGCATCTGACAATCCATCCTCAATATTGGTGGTATCTTCATCGGTTTCAATGTGAGATAGGTGATCAGGACCAGCATTCAGGTGTCTTGGCTCCACTATTATTTTGAAATCAAATTCCTGAAAGAGAAGTAGCCAGTGACAGATCTTCCCCCCCAACACAGGCTTATTAACCAGATATTTCAAAGCCGAATGGTCAGTGAACATTTTGAAGTGACCGCTTAAGAGATAGTGCCTAAAATTCTGCAGCGCATATACCATCGGTAACCCCTCTCTTTCTATGGTTGTATAATTCTTCAAAGCAAAGGATAACTTCCTGCTAACAAAGGAAATCGGGTGATCCAGATCTCTGTCTCCTGGTTGTGCGAGTACAACTCCCAGCGCAATGGATGAGGCATCGACATGGACATGAAAATCCTTAGTCCAATTGGGGAACACAAGTATAGGTGCTGAAGCCATCTTGGCCTTCAATGTGACGAAGCTATTTTGACACTCCTACCTCCATATGAATGCAACATCCTTCTTTAACACTTTCTCCATGGGGAATTAATCACAGCATAACCGCAAATAAACTTGCGATAGTACTTAGTGTGTCCTAGTGTCGTGCGAATCATCTTCGTATTTGTAGGTGGTGGCAGGATTAGAATGAGCACAATCTTTGCTGGATCAACCAAAATCCCCTTCTTACAAATGATATGACCCAATAGTATCCCAAATGGTGCACAAAAGATGCACTTATTTGAATTCAATGTGATCTGATACTGTTGACACCTCTCCCGCATCAGGCACAGGTTTTTCAAGTGACCCTTGATCAATCTGTAGACTGTCCAGTCATCCATATATACTTACATAAATTTCTGAATAAAATATTTAAATGTAGTGACAACAACTTGAGAGAATACCGTAGGTTAATTCTTCAGCCCAAAGGGCATTACTATGTACTGAAAGCAACCCCATTTAGTGACAAATGTGGTTTTGTGGTGGTCTTCCTTTGCAATTCTGATCTGGTGATACATAGAAAATCCATTTATGAAAGAATAAGTCTCTTGACCACCTACTCCCTCAAGAACCTCATCCATGAATGGTGTCGGAAAGGGATCATGCATGCAAGAATCATTCAAATTCCTTAGATCGAAACAGATTCGGATTTCCCCAGTATTCTTGTCTTGGACCACCATAGGACTTATCGATTCTGATTCTTCAATAGGCTCAGTGAACCTTGCATCTAACATTCGATCAAGTTTATCCTTGACCCATTCTTTATATCGCGGATTAAAATGGTATGGCCTCGGTTGCACTGGTTTTGCATCTGGTTTTAACGAGATTTTCATTTCCCTTAGGTAACCCAATATCCCCTTCATTTCTAAGAATTTTGTCGGGAATAGGTCCTAAAACTCATGCAATATATTTGTGATCTTTGCCATAGTCTCCTCATCCCAGTAGTCTCCAATATTGGAAAATTTTGGATTTTCCTCTGTCCTAGTGTTAGCTTTCTTAATCTTCAGCGTTTGAGTCATGGGGTCAGTCGGTACATCCGGTGCTGCGACATCCCAACATCTTTCAGTCTCTGGAATATTAATATTGTGCAATTCATCATCATCTTCCAACTCGCCAGAGAGGTTGTAGCATTCCATCATCGATTGCATGTGGGTCCATAAGATATGCGATTGGGAAAACTTTCAAGACTATGTCCCGAATGATCTGTAGTGCATTGCTAACCTCTATGTTGGCATTTGAAAAGCCAAAGGTATGCACAAAGAAAATAGTTAGCACCTCCCAAGTGGTGATTTCTCTGCACCGCTCGACTGATATGTACCAAGACTTTGGAATTTCATCCAATGTGTGAATAAAATCATGGACCCACTCATCCTTGGGTCACGATGGCCACCACTTCTGGAATTCCCTCAGATAAATACAAAGGTTATTTTTCCCATCATATCTCTCAGTGTGATATACCTCCAGATCTTCGAAGCGCACGGTCATCAACTATTGACACTGTGCCCATTCATGAATGGTATCCTTATGAACTTCCCACTAGCTTGCTGGAGAGGCCTTCAATGCTTCTCTTAATGCCAACAAGCACTGAGGCTCAGATACCTTCGCTTCAAACTCCTCGAGGAACCTATATATTTCTGATAGTCCTTCGTATATCGGAAACTCAATGATTTCAGTCGAGACATGGTGCAGCGACTGCGTGATCAGCCCACATTTTCTGAGTGATACTTCATGCATCTGGTTTTACCAATTTTCCAGTGCATCATTAGAATTAGAGGACGTATATCTAGCGCTGCGCCAACCCAGTTCTCCATCAGTGGTAGGATGGATGTAGTCCTCAGAGATATTGTAAACATGATCCCATCCTCTAACAACTTCATCTTTGACAGGTTCAATATATCACCTTCCTTCATTAGGATCCATAGGGGTGATGAATTGGATATCCTGGTTCTCAAATGTCATCAACCGCTTCTTAAAATTTATCATGACCATGGTGTCATTGGACCATCCAATCCCTAACAGTGTGGGATAGGAGCCCCCTCCATCAACGAATTTGATTACATCAAAATCAACACGAGTCCTCATACCTTCGACATCTACAACCATATTCAACACATGGATGATTGGTTGAACTTTGGCTTGATTAGCCAATATCAGCTACACTGGGGACCAACCAAGTTTAAGCTCCCCAATATTCTACCATGCCTATTTCATCAGGATATTCACATCTAACCTAAGATCTAGAATAACTGAATAAACTTCGTAGTCCCCAATCTGGATGTTCATCCACATTTCCTTTCTCGTCTTTTTCTTCTATAAATAATTTACCGCAAAGTCCTATAACTCTCTATCTGGATGGTGTAGCAACTTCTCGATCTCAACCAAAGCATCAGGATCTTTTGCTAGGGATAAACAACTCTCAAAGAACTACTGTAAGGTACCATACTGCCACGATATTCCAACTTATAGTGAAGAATCCAAAGTAGAAGGCATCCCAAAAATAGGTGTCTTACCAGGATTTCTTTTAAGTGCCTCGCGAGCTTCAAAAAAGGTCTCTCTCTCAGTTGCGATATCAAACTATACTTTCTTCTTACCAGCTATTCGCACTTGTGGTTGTGGTCCATCTTCTCCAGTATTCGCACCTCCTCGAGTAACAATCCCAACATTAACATCCTCTATCCGTGGTTTTGCTAGAATGGTCATAACCATCGACCCTTTATTCTGGTTCTGTGGTGGAGGATGATTCAGAGGTGGATTTTGGTTCGCCAGTGGATTCATAGGCTGATTGATATTATGATTTTGTACTGGAATTTGGGACTGACCTTGATTCTATATTTGGTGTTGGTTCTGTATTTGATTCTAGGCTTGGAACTGATTCTGATTCTGTAATAACAGAATATTGTCGGCCTACCATCTTGAAATTAGCTGAGGGAAATATTCAACAATATTATCATTCATCGCGAAGTATACACATTACAAATGGGGACAATCCCTCTGATAGTGGCCAAATGTCCCATAGTTGTAACAATTGATTGATGCATGACCTCGTCCTCCTCCACGGCTGAAACATCCTCTTCCCTTGAATCCAAATCCTCTGCGGTATCCTTCTTGCTGCTGATTTTGTGGTTGAGCTACTTGCTACTAATACTGGGGTTGCACCATTTGTTGCTGCAAGAGATTCAGCTGCTCTAGAACATATTGCACTACTTAGACATACCACGTTTGTGGTGGAGCCACTGGGGTCTAGGTGTACTACGGTCTCGGCACAAACCATTAGAGGAAATTTCAACTCAAAATGGGCCTCCTAAAATGAACTAATAAAATAATAGTTAAAATAATAAAATAATATTTATTAATTTTGGAGGAAGAAAAGAAAAAAACTACTTTTTTGTTTGTATTTTTGACATATCTCCCTGTGTTTTTACTCAAATTTCGATCGGTAGAGCTCGTTGGATGCGAAATTAAATTCCACATCCAACGAGTACCCACTCGGCATACTTTTAACGAACCCCGCTACCCCAAAAACAAGAAATACCTGAAAAAATGAAATGATGATGTCATCATTTTGTTTTTTCAGGTATTTCTTGTTTTTGGGGAAGCAGGGTCCATCAAAAGTATGCCGAGTGGGTACTCGTTGGATGCGGAATTTAATTCTGCATCCAATGAGCTCTCCCGATCGAAATTTGAGTAAAAACACAGGGAGATATGTCAAAAATACAAACAAAAAAGTAGTTTTTTTTATGATACCTATCCCCAAATTTATATTAAAAAAGTGTTTAAGACCTATACGCTATTTCAAATTTAAAGCAATTTCATTGGCTAACACATGATGACATGGAATTTGAATAAAAGTTAAAAGGCCCATTTTGAGTTGAAATTTCCTCTAATGTGCGGCTGTGGTGCATCCTGTCCCTATGGTTGTGATGGAATAAACTACATATGTGGTGGTGGCATATACTGGACTTGAGGTGGCGGTGTATACTATGCTTGAGGTTGTAGCTGTATCGCCGGTGGCTACGGTTGTTTCACCATGTGAGGGTCTTCACCTTTCATGAAATATTCATCGTATGTCCACTCTTAAAGCATATCATAAGCTTGATAGTCCTTATCCTCGTGCCCAACTGAGAGACATAAGGTGCAATATATGATTGCTAGCTTCGTAACCATTTTCTGCATGTAGGTACAATATTCATGTCAGTGCCCATAAACTTGACATATGCGACACCACAGAACACCACCACAATTCAACGGGTTTTGGCTCTCCTGAGAGTAGATAATTCCAAAAAGAAGGACACGTATCCACATGACACCAAGTGCATACAAATCATCATGTTCATATTTCAACTTCTTGATATTCCGCAGTTGAATTGCTAAGTTCACCAACTGTGCCTGTATTTGGTTCATGTCGACAGTAGTTTCTCCGATAGGTGAAGCTTCCAGCTTCATCACAATTTCTAGAGTCTGGCTCTGTGTCACAATCTTTTTCTACATTAATGGGTGTCGGATATGCGGGACCAGTGCCGCAATGAACCATTATTTACGTTTGACGTCACTCATATCGAAGCTAACCCATGCCATCAGTGTCTTAAACCTCTGATCAAAGTCCCAAACCATCTCATTAGGGAATTTTTTGATTTCCTTCAGCTCTGTAATGTATTATGCTTCAGATTTTGGTTTCTTGAATTCTTGAAGCAGTCCCTTTCGAATCTCATCCAACGTATTTTCCATGGTCCCCTACGGGACCTGTATGAATCTCATGTACCAATCGAGCGCACAACCTTGAAGGGTGGTCGCTAACTGAAATTTCTTTATATCCTCATCGGTAGTCTATTTGGCAGTCTAGACTACCTCGCATAAGAACCAATACTGTTCTGGGTCATCAGTGCCATTTCCATGGAACACAGGTAGGTTTATATTGTCCCCTTCCATCCTAGACCTCCTTCCTATAGATGCTGGTTTATTACTGGATGTTGCTTGGCACGTTGGACATGTCGATGTAGATTGCGTATATTTTCCTGATGGTGGGGTAGTGCGCGAAGCTGTGGACACGTTGCTACCGGGGTTTGATCTTACTGCTACTCTATGCGTAGCCTGGTTCTTCTTGTCCTCTTTTTCGCTATAGGGCTGCTTCATCCCATGTGGTTGTCCTTCACAATCTTGTGTTTCGATTGTGGCAAGACCTTCCCCTGTCCTCTGCCTTCTCTTCTTAGAACCTTGCTCCTCCCCTTATACAACCACTCTCTTCCTCGACTGCCCTCACAGTCTCATCAAAACTTACAACCATCTACCCTTTATCTTTCCATTCATCACCCCCCTTCTATTGCAGTGTTCACAACCTCCACACACCATAGTTTTAGTACTCGAGGTGCATATTTAGTATACCCTTTTCACAAACATGCATCTTGATTGACAATTGTAGAGAAAACAAGAACGTACCTCGTGGTCCGTTGAAGAATTCTCATTCTGCTTCACTGTAGGACTTGTTTTTATCAACCACGAACTGAGTGATGTATCCTTCCAGAATACCGTCCAACCAAACTTCAACAACCCGTGACGTCTTATTGTCAGTTTCTTGGAGTTCCTGAATTAGCTCGGGGGTCCAGGACGTCGGATCTCCTCCCTGGAAATTGTGCTTCTTGTAGGTGAATTGCGCTAGCCACTCGTAGAGTATGATGAGAAACTCACAGAAAAACCATTCATTAGGACCGTGTTAATGTATCTCACCAACCATGCGTCTGTTTTCAACTTTTTATTCTAATTCTAGGCTTTAGTGAACTCTTGCAGTCTTAGGTTGAACCAATCTTGGATCTCCAGTTTCGTCAAATTCCACAACATATCCTCCTCTTCAGTCACAATGAGGTCCTGGAAACAAAACCATTTATTGGGAAAAACCCACCAACAAAGCCTCATCGACAGGGGTTCTCACTCTGTCGACACCCAATTAGTGCAATCTCCCTGAGCATTGACCCAGATAGGTTTCACCCTACCCGCCAATACTCATAGAGCAGATGAAGTCTCACCCAAGATGTTCAAGGGAGAGCTGTCGGAAGTAAGGAGGAGGATCGAGGCATCAAAGGTTTATCAACATAACTATCACATCTAACAGAGCCATTTATCATATATCACAACATTAATCACATATCTATCATTACAATCACAGATATAACAGTTGCATCATTCATCTATTCATCGCAACAGTATTACATTCTTCATTCATAAAACAGAACCATCGCAGTATATAAAGACAAGAAAATACATCTCAACATATGAAAGGGAAACAAGGACAACAATGATTTAGCTCAATATCTATAGTATCATATTACTTTCATCGCAACAGATCCAAGATAACAACTTTCTTTCTCCACAATGAGAGAAATATCAATCCATAGAGTCGCATATAGGTCACAAAAGATTCAATCTCTCATTTCAGTTTCATCTCATACACCTCTCTTATGTATATGTATGCATTTACAATTGCAATTATAATCTATATATAAGCTTGCACCTTTACATTCGAGGTGCATTTCTAACTAAATCCTAATTGATTTAACCACTAATGAACTATATCCACAAAATGTGGTCAACCGATACAAAAATATGCATAAAATATTCAAAAGTGGTTTATTTTCTGCCCATCGCGCTATCTTTGGCTTGCACGGTGTCACGTGAGCTTGCACACCTTCCATGGTGCTGTGCAACTCACTTACCCCAAAACCCCTACCAACAAGATAGATATATTTTTGACAAAACCCTCTTTCAGGTTTTTTAAATTATGTTTCATTTGACCAGAGTTAAATTGACAAAAAGAGAACTTTTGTGTTTTGAACCCAGTTTTACCTAGATCAAAGTAATGCCCGCCCAACCCTACGTATTAGGTATTTTTGAGTGATTTTAGTTGGAAATGGTATGTTTGACTATTTTCCACATTATTATACATTTATTTTTTCAATTTGGGTTCAAAAAGTGCCTGTTGTTAAAAAACACTACATGGCTTTCTTGTATTTATGAAATATCCACCTACATTAATAAAAATGCAAGCCAAACCCTCCTATTAAATGTTTATAGTAAATGGTTTTGGAAATTGGATGGGTAGATATATTGAGAATACTATCCTTGTGTTAATTTTATATAACCTAACCTTGTATACTCATGGTCGACCTATGAAAGGTGCAATTTTAACCTTTTTTTACTGTTATGGACACTTGGTGTAAAATGCAAGCCATAAGCCTAAAATGAAAGATATGAATGAATATAAGTTAAATTGAACATGAATTACTAAAATTGAAAGTATCTTGGACAAATTAAAAATTAATGACTGAAATTCTAAGTTACGTAAAAAAAATGTGTAAATATTAAATAATGGGCTTAGGAAAATACACACCACATTCCGTACAATTGTCATCAGTTGAAACTAACACCATGGGGTTGAATATAGATATATTTTTGACAAAAACCTCTTTCAATTTTTTAAAATTATGTTTCATTTGTCCAGAGTTAAATTGACAAAATGACAACTTTTTTGTTTTCAACCTAGTTTTACCCAGAGCAGAGAAATGCTCGCCCAACCCTAAGTATTGGGTATTTTTGAGTGATTTTTGTTGGGAAATAGGGCAGACCCAAGCTAATCCTTATGCGTTGCACCAACAAAAGACCCACCGTGTTGGCCCTTTCGGCAACAACCTGCGCGCAGGTTGCAGTCTCACCCGAAACAGCAATGGGGTGCCATAGAATTAGGTTTCTGCATGCAGAGAGGGGTATTACTGTACCTTAGCCTTTAAACACAATTATTAATCAACACTTGTAAATTTATCATTCATTCACATATGACCTCACAGCACAATAAACAAACTAAACTTGCATAACCCACTACGGGGAATTCACAGCGAAGCTTATTACTAGCAGTGATCTTATGTTATCAGATGTATTCAGTTTAATGCATGAAAATAACAGAAATAGAAACAACACAATAAAACCACGACACCAAATATAACGTGGTTCACCCCCAGTGTAGGGGCTACGTCCACAAACTGCGTTTTATTCCTCTTTCCTCAAAACCACAGTTGATCTGCGCACTCAGCTGCAGATCCCTTCAGTCCTTTATCAGCCGCGCACACAGCAGCAGGCTTCTATGCACACAGCTGCAGATCTTTCTTTTTTTTCTTACAAAAACCATCTGCGCACACAGCTCCAGAGGTCGTCCACGCACACAGCTGGGACTTATCCCTTCCTTACAAAAACCAACCTTACTTCGCCTTATCTTTCTTTACATCAAAAAGCCTAACCTTTCTTCTTTACACCGGTGCTTATTTATACTGCGCAGTTTTACAAAACCATGGTCTTAAACCATGGGCACCCAAAAACCCTAAACCATGGATTTAACCCACGGGTTTATTACAAAAAAGAGGGTTTTGACTTACCCTGACACCCCTAAGACTATTTTGGCCCATAGCTCCGCTTACCAATTTTCTAATTAACCGCGGAGTTACCCAAACATGGGGTATGCGCCCCAACAGGCCCCTAAGACTCACTAGTGGCCCGTCCTGGGACACTCTGCGAGGACTCTGGTGGGCGAATCTTCTGTGCGAGGGCCTGGAAGGGACTGGTGAGATTATGCAGTATCTCATCAGCGGCTTTCTCCTTTTCCACCAGTTCCTGTAATACTGAAGAAGAGTCTGTGTCAGCCTTTTCCTGCGCAAAAGTGTCATAGGTCTTCAAAATTTTGAGCTGGCTCTCCGCAGTATTGGTCAATTCTAATGCTTCATCAACCAGGGGCTGTAACGCATTTTCCAGCATCGTCACCTTCGTCCTGCAAGACTCGATTTCCTGTTGAAGTTCCTTGCTGCGCTTTACTTTAGCCATCTTCTGCATAGGTGGCAGCGTCTTGATTTCTATTCGGACTGCATCTAACTCATCCTGGCGCAACTTGATGGTTTCCTGAATCTTCCCTACATCTGGATGGTCCTGCAGGTTTTCCCATGCTTCTATTCTATCTTCCATTAGTTTTGCGACACTAGCCACGTTGTCTAATATTTTTGTTGCTGAAGCCTTGATATCCTGCTGGCGCTGTTCTCGGACCTCTGGTGGAGTCTCAGGGGGAATGCGCAGTTGAAGTTCTGCAATCTGTTGCTGATGTTCTATCTTAATCCTTTCCAGCTCACTGTGGGACTGCTGGGCATAGTCTTTCATCTTAGCAATCTTCTGCTTTGGTTCCTCTGTTTCCTGTATGTCGGAGTCAGAAAGACTCCGACATGCCTCATCCAATGCTTGCATTAGCGTAGTTGCTGTCTGTTCAGCCTCTTTCTTCTGTTGTGCGATCTCTTCTAGGAGTGCGGCGAGAGTTTTGTTTTGCTTGATGGAGTCTTCCAGTTGGATTTGTGACACTTGAGTTCGGGTATGGATCTCCTTTGTAATCGCGAGCTGACGGAGGTGCAACTCTGACATAGGTATCTTTGTATAATCAAGCTCTGCAGTTATATTTGTCTGGGGTCGAGAATCGATGTCAGGATGCATCAGAGTTGCACTTGATACCTGTCCCTGGGGATCCCTAAGTGGCCATTTCCTAATGTCCTGCTGCATGGGTGCCATAGTGCTGCTTGTCGCAGTACTGGGCGCTGATTTTACAGTTAGCTCTTTTAACTCCGATACCTTGTTTGTGATACCTGCGAGGCCGGCAAGATGTAGTTCCGCGAATTCGGACCATTTTTTAGTAAGCGCTGTCGTAGACTGTTCGAGAGCATGCTCCAGTGCATCCATCGTGACAGTGGCTTCCTCCTCGATATCTTTATCCTTTGATGCTTTTACCTTTTTGCGGGACTGTGGCTTGGTTCCCTCGGCTACTTCTGGTGACTTGCGCTTCGTTGGTGGGGTAGGATCTGTTATGGTCTTGACCGACTCCTCATCCTGTTCATCCTGCTCATCCTGTTCACTATCTCCACCCTGGCCATTGTCATTTATCTGTGAATCACTTGGGTCTTCGCTATCTTCCAATGGGCTTTGCTACTGCGCCTGACTAGTACCTGCGCCAATATTGGTAGCTGGAGGAACCGGAATAGAGGGTTTTTTCCCTAAATATTTCAGCCATTCGTCCGGCCATTGCTGAACGACCCGCCGGATATCTGGTTCGGTGACTACATATGGTAATTTGAAACATTTCCATTGAGGATCTGCACAAGCTTGAATGAAAACATGATGCATGTCGGCACTAAAGTGCGTGACCCCCTCGTATTGAGAGAACACTTCGTTGGTAAGTCGAGGTGTTCGCACTATCTCATAGTGAAGACTCATAGCATAGAAGACGAACACAGTGTTCGTCATCTGTTGAGTTTCCTTATCTGAGGATACCCAAAGGGAGGCATACCTTGCTACTCCTGGCGTGCCGGGGTTTATTTCGACAAACTGGGCTTTAGTAGGTTCTTTCCACCCAACTAATGCAATAAGGATTAGAAGCCACGAATAATGAAAAGGTCTACCTTTTTCTTGCGCATCGCGGGCATCCTCCAAAAATTCCTTCGCAAGATAGCCGGCCCAATTATAAGTATACCCCTCAGCGCAGTTCATAGCAATCCTGATAACCGGGGCAGGTACTTCAGTTGGCCTGCATTTCCTTATGAGTTTGTAGGCTAAGAGTTCAGCTGCAAACCGAATGGGCTGCTCCCGAATCGCGGAAGTATGATACCCCCGTTTCCCTTTTGTCAGGCCAAACCGCTCCTTCATGGTTTGCGCGAGCTTTGTGTCATCATGTTTGGATGGAAACTCGGTTCCCGGATCTGGTCCTGCCATGGGTAAACCTGTGATCCTATGGATGAGGGCAACGTCAATAGGAATTTTCTGGTCCCCTATCCATAAATAGCCGTCATGCACCAAGGCTAATAACTGCTTGGCCACTACAGTCACATGTATGTCGCGTCCAAAATGGGGAATGTTGAATAGCTTGAGTAGGCCAGCTTTGTCCAGACCCGCAGCCCATGTTTGCACTTCCAGTAGTGTGACCTTATGGTCGGGGTTCTTGACGCGATGCCAGTATTCGGCTGGGTCAAACTGTGGGAACTTGCCATGGTCATTGGTGTCATGATCGCTGTACTTAAGCCGATCAATCTTCCCTGTCATACTGCCAATCAGCTGCACTCCTAGTGGTAACGAAGGTGTGGCTAATGTAAATTGCTTTGTCCGACGGGGTAACGCGGTGCCTGGGCGAACAGGTGGCAGGTATGGTGGCCGTGGTGGCGGAATATTCTCCCTCCCCCCGGTCGGGGCCTGTGCGGAACCAGAGGGCTCCATAGGATGAGCCGCTGGTGTTTGCCCTGTTTGCTGCAGCCGGTCTTGGTTGCGCTTGGTGCGAATTTCAGTTCTAGAATTTTTCCTAGAAGACCGTGTCTGCATCGGCCGTGGTGGCGCTGGGGGGTTGGCTTCACAGTGAGCTATGGCAGGCGGCCGAGTAGAGCAGGTGATCAGACCCTCTTGCTCGAATTCTCTAACCAAGGCGTCAATCTCGCGTTCGGTGGTCATGGGTTCACTCGAAAAGCTTGAATAAATGCAGGATGCGATTTTTCCTATCTTAGGCATCTTCTTATACACGCCATCAATCAAATCAGGGAGGACAGTGCATTGAAGGCACCAAATCTGATGAAAATCTTGTCCATGCGGGGCGCGATTGCCGGTACTGGTCTTAGTACAGTCATTTAAAGCACTTAAAATCCCGCCGCCGCCAAACTGGCTTCCTCCCAACGGTCGAATTTTGGGCCTCGCTGCATTTTTGGGCTGCGGCAGAAGCATGGTCGCAGCCTCGGGGCAATCAGAAACTTCGGCCCAATAGTGCCCTTCGACCCAACCCGGTAATATCTGCGATAGGACTATTAAATTTGAGGTGCGAGCGTCTTGGCTCTGCCCCTTGAACTTACTTCGCACTGCTTGAGCTTGCCTTATAAATGTGGGGCGCGCGACTTTCTGGTAGGTTCCCCGACGGAGCTGAAGTTTTGTAGGGTCGGCCCCCCATGCTGCGGTAGCGTCTATTGCTACTTCCAGATGCTGGATGTTTTGTGACTGAGGTACTTGTTCTGGTATCGGCAGAATAATTTTTCCAGGGTCTGTCATCCCAACCTGTGCAGGCACTTCTCGAGGCTGTGCGCTAATGCATCGAAGAGACTGAGTGATCTGCGCGCACCTATGGCCATGTAGCTCGTACAGTCGTTGTTGCCAATTCTCCAGACCATCGTCTGAATCAGACATGCAGGAGCTATCACATTGCCAATCCATTACACCATCAGCATTAGGCTCGACATAATCTGCATCCGTGGCTATGATGTTATAGATGTGTTCTAGAGTATCCTGCTCCCCTTCATCTCTGAGTGGTTCTGTATATCTTTCTCCTTGGGATGGGTCAAGGGGTATAATAACGCGCAGGCCATTTCCTTCGAAGGTCATCTGTCGCCTTTTAAGGTTGATGATTGCAGCATTGGCCATAGCCCACTCAATTCCCAGCAGGGCTGGGTAAGGGTTGCTGTCATCAAAGATCTCAATAACTTCAAAGTCTGCTAGAGTACTGACCCCATCGATGTCGATTGGGACACTAAGAAGTCTCCCTAGTGGTACAATCCTTTGCTGGTTAGCTAGTCGCAGCTGTATAGGTGACCAAACCAGGGAAGGATTTCCCATTTGTCCCCAGGTCTGCTTAGGGAGGACATTGACGTCTGATCCAAGATCCAGGATGAAATCAGTCATATCATATTCTCCTATCTGAACGTTCAACCTCATTTCCCTTCCCGTTCTTCGGACACGACTAACAGTTTTCTCCTGATCAATTCCTCTCTGAGGGTCTGTGACAGCAAGAACTTTTTGCAGCTCGTTTAGAGCGTTCTGATTGCGCAAGAGTTTCATACAGCTCTGCAAGAAAGAGGATAGTGTACTTACTTTATCCGTCGAGGCCCCCTGTAGCTACGAAGCCTGCTGGTGTTGCCGCGCAGATATTTCTACGGCGCCATCAACATTAGCGCACCGGGCCTCCTGGACTGGTGTGTGATCCTTCGCCGGGCCAAGGGCTGGGACTTTTTTGGAGGCCTGTTGTGCGCACATCGTGGCAGGTTGCCTTGGCGAGTCTTGAGTATGTGTCGTAGCTCCACTCCGGGTGACCACATTGAGGGCTGGGGCAGGTATTTGCTCCACGGAAATCAACTGAATACTTGGAGTAGGGCTACGGTTGTTTTCCTGTATCTTTGCAAGGAGCTGGGGGCACTGTTCAATCACGTGATCTACTGTGCGGCAATACCGACATGTCGTAGTGGGGTTCCGACAGTCGCGGGCCAAGTGACCAGCTTGGTTACAATTGTAACACACAACTTGGCCTCTACCTCTGCCGATGATCCCACCACGACCGCGACCACCAAAAGCACCTCTGCCGGAGGTGCCACCACGGTATCCATAGCCATCATTATTCTGGGCTTCATTGTGGACTCGGTAGGCATCAGAGGTGTGCTCTCGCATAAGGTCATAGCTACGACATTCTTCTTCATTATGGCCAATGGACTTACAAAACTGGCAGTAGGGGTTTTTGGAAACTGGGACATATCTCTAGAGCAGAGGGCAGTGCTCAGGGCGATGCTGGCTAGGGGTGTGGAAAATCTCACAATATA
The DNA here is from genome assembly GCA_001517045.1 of Pseudotsuga menziesii. NCBI lineage: Eukaryota > Viridiplantae > Streptophyta > Pinopsida > Pinales > Pinaceae > Pseudotsuga > Pseudotsuga menziesii. The sequence goes on along the minus strand of LPNX011113806.1, from coordinate 212,863 downwards.
TCACACCGGTGTTGAATTGGGTGGGCGTGCCCGTGCTAAGATAGGTTCTGACCATGGGGCACTGGTCCCTATCGTGACCCTCGGACCGACATTGCGTACACCAGACCTCCTCTTGACTAGTTTTAGCTTTCTTCATGTCACGAAGTTCCAGGGCCATTGCTGCCAACTGCGCTTGGATTTGAGCAAGCCCAGAATCATCTCCGAGGGGAGCGGTCTCTAGCTTCATTGCGATTTCCAGAGCCTCTTGCTGGTCAGCAACCTTCTGTTGCATGAGCGACGTTCTGATGTGCGGCAATAACGCAGCGATAAACCATTCCTTGTGCTGCGCATGACTAATAGTGAAGCTCACTTGGTCTAATAAGACTTTGAATCTCTGGTCAAAGTCCCACACGGATTCGCCGCGCCGCTGTTGAATCTCTTTGAGTTCAGTGATGCTCTGTGATTCTGATTTCGGTTTCTTAAATTCCTTAATGATGGCGGCCTTTATTTCATCCAAATTGGGGTGCTGATTACTGGAGAATTTCATGAACCAGGTCAAAGCCCGGTCGCGAAAGGAAGTAATAAGCTGTGCAGTTCTCACATCTAGGTCGGTAATACTCTTCGCGTTCCAGACGGCCTCACATAAAAACCAGAAATGTTCTGGATCTTCTGATCCCGTTCCTTTGAATATGGGAAGCTTAATGTCATCAGCTAGGTGGGCCATGTTGGGTCTGGGAGGGTGGGGAGGGGGGCAGGCCGTTGATGGGGGGGGATTTACGGGGTTAGGTTGACCTCTGGGCGGTATGCTTGGACTTGTTTGCCTGTCACACTGCGACCGAAATTTAGGGGTAACAAAGCGACGCTGGGGGGTAACAGGAGGGTTCCCGTCGGGGTCGGATTGTGGAGGGCTGACAGGGGGAAGTGCGGTGGTCTGTCCTAAAGAGTAGGATTCAAAATTCCTTTTGTACCGTTGCTCACTTCGGGGCAACCCACTTTGCGCGTCGAAAGTATTCTCACTTGCAAACATATGTTAGTAATACTAAACTAGCAGTCTGACTCAAATAATAAGATACCCTTTTCAACCAATAGTATTTTAATTCTTAAGCCTAATAAATTCAAAAACTTACCACGGGGACCTTTGAAAAACTGTCGTTCAGCTTCGCTGAAAGAAGTGGTTGTATCAATGGCAAACTCTATCACAAAGGCCTCCAATGTGCGTGTCGTCCAGAAATCGACAGCGCGGGATACCTTGTTATTCATGTGTTGCACAAGGTTGACCCTTGCGGGGGTCCACACAGGAATCCGTCGATCTTGAAAGTTCGTCCTCCTCTCTGTTAACCTAGACAACCACTGGTGCAACTCTATATGGAAACAACCAAAGAAAATTTCATAAGTATCACAAAAAACATACTGTTGTAAAAAGTCACTTGCGCTTCGACACGGATTCGTATTCTCTTGCTGCGCGAATTGCAAACAGATCTCAGCAAACCAATCACTGATGTCCTTCACAGAGGGCCTCCAGAACATAGCCCTTGTGGTACAAGGTAAACCCCTCTTGAGCAGGTACTAAGTTCAACTGGCAACGGAACCAATTTGTTGGGCAATAGGGCAGACCCGAGTTAATCCTTATGCGTCGCACCAACAAAAGACCCACCGTGTTGGCCCTTTCGGCAACAACCTGCACGCAGGTTGCAGTCTCATCTGAAACAGCAATGGGGTGCCGCAGAATCAGGTTTCTGCATGCAGAGAGGGGTATTACTGTACCTTATCCTTTAAACACAATTATTAATCAACACTTGTAAATTTATCATTCATTCACATATGACCTCGCAGCACAATAAACAAACTAAACTTGCATAACCCACTACGGGGAATTCACAGCAAAGATTATTACTAGCAGTGATCTTATGTTATCAGATGTATTCAGTTTTATGTTATCAGATGTATTCAGTTTAATGCATGAAAATAACAGAAACAGAAACAACACAATAAAACCACGGCACCAAATATAACGTGGTTCACCCCCAGTGTAGGGGCTACGTCCACAAACTGCGTTTTATTCCTCTTTCCTCAAAACCACAGTTGATCTGCGCACTCAGCTGCAGATCCCTTCAGTCCTTTATCAGCCGCGCACACAGCAGCAGGCTTCTGCGCACACAGCTGCAGATCTTTCTTTCCTTTCTTACAAAAACCCTCTGTGCACACAGCTGCAGAGGTCATCCACGCACACAGCTGGGACTTATCCCTTCCTTACAAAAACCAACCTTACTTCACCTTATCTTTCTTTACATCAAAAAGCCTAACATTTCTTCTTTACACCGGCGCTTATTTATACTGCGCAGTTTTACAAAACCATGGTCTTAAACCATGGGCACCCAAAAACCCTAAACCCTGGATTTAACCCACGGGTTTATTACAAAAAAGAGGGTTTTGACTTACCCTGACACCCCTAAGACTATTTTGGCCCATAGCTCCGCTTACCAATTTTCTAATTAACCGCGGAGTTACCCAAACATGGGGTATGTGCCCCAACAATTTTAGTTGGAAATTGTATGTTTTACTATTTTCCACATTATTATACATTTATGTTTTGAATTTGGGTTCAGAAAGTGCTTGTTGTGCAAAAACACTACATGGCTATCTTGTGTTTATGAAATATCCACCTACATTAATAAAAATGCAAGACAAACTCTCCTATTAAATGTTCATAGTAAATGGTTTTGGAAATCGGATGGCTAGATATATTGAGAAGACTATCCTTGTGTGAATTTTATATAACCTAACCTCGTGTGCTCATGGTCGACCTATGAAATGTGCAATTCTAACCTTTTTTTACTGTTATGGACACTTGGTGTAAAATGCAAGCCATAAGCATAAAAATGCAAGCTAGGAATGCATAGTAGTTAAATTGAACATGAATGACTAAAATTGCAAGTATCTTGGACAAATTCAAAATTAATGACTGCAATTCTAAGTTGTTACATTAAAAACAGTGTGTAAATATTCAAAAATGGGCATACGAAAATGCATGCCACAGTCTCTACAATTGTCATCAGTTGAAACTAACACCATGGGGTTGAAGATACATATATTTTTGACAAAACATCTTTCATTTTTATAAATGTTTCATTTGTTCGAGGTGAAATTGACAAAAAGACATTTTTGTGTTTTCAACCCAGTGTTACCCAGATCAGAGAAATGCCTGTCCAACCCTAAGTATTGGGTATTTTTGAGTGAATTTAGTTGGAAACTCTATGTTTTACTATTTTCCACATTATTATACATTTATTTTTTCAATTTGGGTTTAGAAAGTGCTTGTTGTGCAAAAACACTACATGGTTGTCTTGTATTTATGAAATATCCACCTACATTAATAAAAATGCAAGCCAAACCCTCCTATTAAATGTTTATAGTAAATGGTTTTGGAAATTGGATGGCTATATATATATTGAGAAGACTATCAGTGTGTTAATTTTATATAACCTAACCTTGTATGCTCACGGTCGACCTATGAAAGGTGCAATTTTAACCGTTTTTTACGGTTATGGACACTTGGTGTAAAATGCAAGCCATAAGCATAAAAATGCAAGCTAGGAATGCATAATCATTTTTGACAAAAACCTCTTTCAGTAGCCTACTCTGCAACTAAATGGATGATTATGTATACTTTGGTCAGTGATCCTTGTTGACATATTTAGGCTTGGAATCCAAAATGGTAAATAGGCTAAATGTTATCTATCAGTTACAGGAAAATATAATCTTTAGTGAGGTATTAAAGGAGAGGATGATATAGAATGTATGCTATTTCTGCTCTGAAATGAAAAGTATGATTTTTTTCTCGAGAAAAAAACATATTTCACCATACATGTTACACCACAGATTTGTCATACAGAGTTCACCAAATATTTTGTTGATTATGGAAAAATAGGATAAATAGCTATTAAAATAGTTTGAAGACAGAAAATATGTATCTTTTCAAGATCCCATAGGCTAAAAAATGTATATTCTCATTTCAAACTTTGAAATATCAAAGATAAAGATTTTTTCCTTGGAAAACAAAAACCATTGATAACACAACATCAATATGTCATTGTGATGCAACCTTGCAGGATCAACAGATAATACTACAAGGCTACAAAATCAGAGTGCATAGTCAGGGATGAATCACTAACAATCTCATCAAGCACACAAAGAAGACTATTTGGATTTCCCCATATTCAGATTTATATTTACTTATAAAAACTTCAAATTACAAATTTCAATCATTTCACCATAGATATTACACTACATATCTCTCATACAGAATTCACCATATTTAGGATAGGTATAATGTTTACATATCCAAATGGGTTGCACCAATCCTCATCCCCAATCCATAACAATGATGGACAGGATCCCATTGGTGTGAATCGCATGAAAAGTGCACCTACACATGAGGCTATAGGATATTATACAAATACCTAAATCTAAATGTTGGTCCCACTCTCCATTTTCCAACAGGTTGACTATCATTGCTTGAGTTTGAAGATAGTTGATATCTATCGAGGAAAGGTTGACCATTTATAGAAAACATCCTCCTTAAGATTCGCATAGCCTTCTATGGTGAACTATAGTGAATTGTTTTTCTTCACAAACCTAGGAGGTATAATATGCATTGAAATAAGCTCAAAAGTAACCATGAAACTTTCATTTGAACAAGGAATTTCCACAAAATATTCACTACGTATCATGTTACGAGACCTTATGTGGTTGAAAAATTTGTAGGAAAGAAGATGGATATTGTGAATCTGGATTTGATGTGGCTGCAATACTCCAATACATGATGGTAATGCATTGTGAGTTCCATATTTTGTAGAGGCAACTAATCTGGCAGTCACAACTTCATCATCACACTTTGTTGCAAGAAGTTGGAAAGTGGCATGCTTATCATCTTTCATAGAAATAAAATGACAAAAAAGATTCTCCCTTTCAAGTGCTCTTGCCCCACCTTTTGATAGATCTCACATTAAATAAAAAATCAATAATGTCTACAAAAAATAAAAATAACATTAGTTACTATAAAGAGAACATTAGTTGCACAACTGGGTGAATGTGGGTGAACATTAGTTGCCTACTTCCATGCTTTTGGGTCACCCAACCGTGCAACTAAGAATAAATTTCACATCCATTAAAATAGGGGTTTGATAAATGTTCAGAAGTTTTATCAGAAAATTATAAGATTCAAATGATTTTTTAGAAATCCAAGAACATATCTGGATTGGTTTGGGGTTGTTTGGAACAATTTGGGAAAAACTAACAGTTTTGGCCTAGGGAGACCCTGCGCAAAGATGGCTGTCCAAATGTTGTATGAACTCAAAAAAATCACTGTATCAGGGATGGGATAGATATTGGGGTATGTTAAATTCCTACAACAACTTTATTAATGGAATTTGGATGCATAAAACTTCCACAATAAATAAATTTGTAAATCTAGTAGAAATTTCCTAGTCAACTAGCAGGGGTGTGCAAAAAAGGGTGAGTTTAGGACCAGATTGTATTCATACCTGATAATGAAATATTTTAGAGATGAATGTATCATTATTTACACATCATTTCATTTAATACTTCTTCCATGGACATTACTTCATTCTCATTGCATAAAACTGATAAAAAACCCCATCTAGTGGGCAAATAAAGGATCACTCATGAAACATTAACATGAGAGCTCTAAGAAACATAAAAATTAATGAAGTACATAGAAATAATGAGTGTAATTATCCTAAGAATATCATGAATAGGTTTTTAGGACTTATCTCTTCCAAAGGGGGTCCAAAACTGAGGATGAAAGGCCCAAAATTAGCACCAAACTTGGAAATGGAGCGTAGGTGAAGTTCCCTTCACTGGAGCTCAAATTCAATAGATGGATCGGATGATTTAGTTGTATGATATGAATATTAGGGTGCTTATACTTTTCTCACCATCACCTCCTTTGAAAATGGAAGGGGAGAAAGAAGAGAGGGGAAGGGACTTGGAGTGCATCTCCCAAGAGATTGAGGTAAAACACTTAGTATGAAGCTGGGATTCAGCCAACAAAAATAATTCATGAAATAAATGGAGAAATGCAGCTCAAATTAACACTAAATATACCTTGGGTGACTTGTGGAGCAATTCAATCACCCGTTGAACAAGTTTCCCTTGATAAAACCCTAACCCTAGCCAAGTGGTACACCCTCCTTGAGAAAATGGCAAGTATGTGTCATCTGAGATGTTTCCCTGTCATCAATATTCATTCAATTAAGTTTTTGTGCCGTCCTTAGGCCTATATTTTTCTACTTTTTCCTATTATATCTTTTCTGCACTGCCTACTTTTGTAACTGAACCTCAAAATGGAAAATTTGCCTTTCTTTGGCCCAGAGTTGCCTGCTTTTCCTTATGACAACTTTTCTGCACTTTTGCTTTTGTGACTAAATATACGAATGGAAACGCACCCTCCTTTGGCCTAGATTTTCCTCTTTTGTGTCTGACTATTTTTTCTTGGCTTTTGGTACTTTCCCTTTTTTCTATCTGCTTGCTTTTGTTCGTCCTTTGAAAATTTATAATTATCCTCCTTGGAAAGTTGGCTTGCCCAAGTGCGCCCTCCTGACATGGAAACTTATTTTCCACATATTTAATTGCACAATATTTAATCATGACAAGAAATCAAGCTAAGTACAAGTCTCCTACATAATTATTTTAGCAAAATTCCCTAGGTTAATTAATTAATGTCATTGAGAACCCCTAGGTGTTTAACATGGTCAACACTTTTGGTGTTTAGTAAAGTGGGGACATGACAGTCATCCCCTCCCAAGTCTGATTGTCCCAAAACAGAATCAAACCATGGTGCTTTAATATCTTCTCACCCTCCCAAGTGGCATCTTCGTTGGGTAACCCCTTCTAGTGTATCATATCTGCTTTGATGGTTATGTTCCTTGGTCTCCTTTCTCTAATATGTAACACTTTTTTTGGTACTAAGTCAAAATGGCCTTCCTAATCCAGGGGGTAGTTCTTCTGATGCCACTATTGGTTGGCCAAATGCTATCTTCACACAGGATACAAGGAAAACATTATGGATCTTACTCTCTGATGGCAGTTCCAACTTGTAGGACACTTCACCAATTTTTCTTAGAATCTTCTAGGGCCCATAGAATCTTGATTGAAGCTTTTCAATTGCTTTCTTCTTCAAAGAAGACTAGCTGTAAGGTTGCGTCCTTTGGTAGACTAAGTATTCGACCCATAATAATCTATCAATCTAGTTCTTATCTGCATACATTTTATGTTAGTTCTGTGCCACCTGCAAATTCTCTTTTAATTCCCTTAGACTTGGTTTTCCTATAACCAATATTTAGCTTTTTGAGCTCTGTAGTCTCCAAACATTAAATATGCAAAAGATGGATCCTAATACCCATGCCAGGCCATAAATGGGGTCATTATGATGGAGAGATGAAAGGTGGTATTATAGCAGAACTCTCTGAGGTGTAGCCAGGTGGCCCAATCCCTTTGTTGTCCCATGACATAGTTATGAAGGTACCCTTCAAGACATTGGTTCACCCTTTTAGTTTGTCCATCTGCCTGGGTGTGATAGCTTGTGCTTATATTTAGGTTTGTTCCCACCATCCCGAACAGATCTTGCCAAAAGGAACTAGTGAAATTTTTGTCCCGATCACTGATTATGGTTTTAGGAAATCCATGCAGCCTAAAAACTTCCTTGAAAAATAAAGCAACAACCTCAGTAGCTGAAATAATGGAGGTGACTGCAAAGAAGTGTGCAAATTTGGTTAGCCTGTCAACCACTACATAAATGTTCTCTTTACCTTGAGTGTTTGGCATCCCAATGATGAAGTCCATGGAGACGCTCTCCCATTTCTATTCTGGAATAGGGAGAGGCTGGAGTCTAGCAGGGTGTGTGTGCTCCACTTTGTTCTGCTTCCATGCAGAACATTCCCTCACATGCATGAGAACACCATCTTTGAGATCCTTCCATGTGAATCTATCTCTCAACTTCCGATAAGAATTCAGAAAACTAGGGTGTCCAGCCACTGGTGCATCATGTGCAACTTCTAGAATCTTATTCTTTAGTGTAGAACCAGGAATTAAAAAGATTATATTTTGTAGTAGATGAGGTCATCATGTACCTTGTATTCTTCATTCTTTCTTACCCCATCCAAAATTTCAAAAGCAAACTGATTCTTTGAATATTCGGTGCCCAACTGTATCTTCCACTCAGTTAGCATCAGTAGAAAAGGGAGTGTGGGATTGTGGGAAAGTGCATCAGCCATAACATTCATCTTCCCATTTTTATATTCAATATAAAAGTCATATGAATTGGCTTTGCTCACCCATTTCTACTACATGTCATTGAGCTCTTTTGGGTTAGGAAGCGTTTAAGACTATTGTGATCAGTCTTCATAATGAATTTAACTCCCACCAAATACTGTCGAAACTTTGAAAATTCATGCTTAATGGCCAACATCTCCTTGTACGATATTGAATAAAACATTTCATGAGGCTGCAATTTTCTTCTCTCGAATGCAATAGGGTGCCTCTCTTGCATCAGAACAACTCCAATTCCTTGTCCAGAGGCATTACATTCCAACACAAAAGGCTTGGAGAAATCAGGTAAAGAAAGTACTAGACATCTTCTCATTATCTCCTTCATCTTTTGGAAAGCTTGTTTAGCCTCCCCATTCTAACTGAATGCACCCTTCTTAGGAATATCTATCAAAGGTGCAGTGAATTGGGAGTACCCTCTTAGCACCCTATAATTTTTCTATGGTTTTGTAGGAAGTAACAGGGGTAACCATTTCAACCAATCTTTAGACCGCCCTGTAGCCAAGGAAGTTAAAGCGGGCTCTCTCTTGTCACACTAACCATTCACATACACATTTAGCTTTAACGAGCACGCAGAAGACTAGATTTCTGCTAGTAACAAGACAGTTACAAAAGAAAGCAGGTTGAAAAGACATACAAGATAAAAACCATTGGGAGATGGAGTCACAGTATTAAACATTCAAGGCCATTATAGCATGATAATAAAAAATTATTTCTCCTATGTATTATGAGGAAAAGTAAGTGCAACATTCAGTCAAATATATTTATAGCGATGGCAGACAGAAATGAGTAAAGATCTCGGTGAAGAAAAAAGGAATCTATCAAGGACGAATCTTTGAGCACACCTTTAGTGGAAAATAAAAAAGGGAAACAACTAAAACATAGCAACTATCTATGGATGAATTCTGTAGCAGCTATTACAATCACATTACGAACACAATTTCTAATGTAGGAGCGCTTAACAGAGAGCAAATTTCTGCATACTAATCTAGAAATGCATTGGCAGAAATGACACAGATGTAAATGAAATAAACAGGAAAAACATACTAAACACCAACATCGTGATGAATATCATAACCGTAGAAAAATATATTCATTGAAGCTCTGAATTTTTTTTTGGAGAACTACAAGACTAACGCTGAGGCCTCAAAAAGGAAAATCAGTTTAACATCTATCCTCCTTTGGGGAGGTTCTATTTATAATGTGAATAATGTCGGGGCTACTTCCCAAGATAGGGTATCAAAATGGTTACACAATATGGGACTAAACCATAATAAACATATCAAAACCCTAACAAAATACATTAGGTGGAAAAATTTGCCATGGTTTACTTCCAAAATTTGCCACACAATATATCACACGTGCTGTGTCAAGATGACACGATGACATCTGTATTCAGGATTTCTTTCTTTGGAAGAATCAAACATGCGTCAGTACTAACGAATTTATTATGTCTTCATGCTTTCGAATGTACGAGATTGAACTAGCCCCGCAAGCCTTTCTACTTATGCCCTTTAGCATTTCTCCGTGTTCTAGGATCATGCTCTACCCATGCTTGTAGATGGCAGGAATGATTATACTTCTTCTAAGTTGGGACCTATGTCTGGTAGCTTTTTCCTGCCCTATGAGCACTATTAAGTTTTTAGACCTTGAGATGACCACCCTGTTATCAACAATACCAGAATTTTGATGTGTTTATCATTCTTGTAGGCTCCTGGTCCCCTGCACTGCCCAGTCACCAGGACTACCCTCTTCTTCTAGGGTGTGCCCACATAATATGTATTTGGATACATCATCACCTTCAATGTAGTTGGAACTATGAATCAGTGATGATGATGACAAAAATCTCAATAAAAATTAGGGCACCATTAGAGTCTGTATCAATTTTAGGGATTTAAATAAAGCTTGTCCCAAGGACAACTTTCCGACTCCGCAGATCGATCAGATTATCGAAAACTATGCTGGAAGTGTCATCTTTCATTCATGGATGGCTTCTCTGGCTATAATCATATTGAGATATTACCCTATGATCAGCATAATATGACATTCATTCCCATGGGGAACCTTTGCATATAAGAAATTACCTTTCGGCTTGAAAAATGTTGGAGCCACGTTCCAGCGTGTAATGTCCTATGTGTTTCACGATACTAAGCATATTTTTGAACTGTACCTTGATGAACTCCCTGCTCATTCACAAGGACAGGAGGACCACCCTGGTCATCTTAGAGACATATTCCTGAGATGTTGTCATTATAATATACAGCTCAATCCACATAAATGTATTTTTTGTGTTGAGATGGGATGTTTGCTAGGATTTGTGGTATCCAAAGATGGCATCTAGATTAATCCTTTGAATATTGCCACTATTTTAGATCTACCAGCCCCAACTAATCTCCTTGAAATCCAAAGTTTGCAAGGGAAGGAAAACTTTCTCCGTTGTTTCGTGTGCAATTTCACAGAGAAAACGCATGGTTATATGCATCTCCTCAAGAAGAACACTCCATTATTCTGGGATGACCAAGCCCAACGAACCTTTGATAATCTTAAGCATGCTCCGACTCATTCACCTATGATACACCCCCTAGATTATTCAAAGGACTTTATCTTGTATATTTCTGCCTCCGCTACTACCATCGCTATGGTTTTAGTTCAGGACAATCTCCACGGTTAGGAGCACGTGATTTATTATGCCAGTAAGAATCTTATGAATTTCGAAACCCATTATTCACATGTGGAGAAGTTAGCATTGGCTACGGTCATTGTTGTACAAAAATTTTGTCACTACATTCTACTCTACACTACCACCGTATTGGCAGACCAGAACCCGATGTATTACATCCTGACTCATCAGGTGCTCGGGGGAAAGTACTCCCGTTGGATCGTTATCCTTCAGGAGTTTGATCTGGAGTTTTCCAAGGCCACATCAAAGAAATCCTTGGTCTTTGCAGAGCTTATGTGTGATATTCCCTATGCTACAATGGAATCTAAGCCCAATGATTCATTTCCGAATGAATTCCTGTTCCTGATTAGCACTATTGATCCTTGGTATGGAGATTTGATAATTTATCTCCAAACACAGTGATTTCAGCTACATTTATCTCGTGATGATCACCGTTGTATCCATCACCATGCAAAATACTATCTTATCCTGAATGATACCTTGTATAGACGTGGGATTGACTCTATTATCCAGCGATGCCTCACTCATGAGGAGGCTGAACATGTGTTGAATGATTGCCACTCTAGAGCATGTGGAGGTCATTTATCTGGGATGGCTACAGCCCAGAAAATCCTTCGTGCTGGATATTTCTGGCCTTCTGTCTTCAAAGACTGTCATGAGGCTATTAAGAAATACCCACCTTGTCAACATTTTTATCCTAAAAAGAACACCCATCCTGCTCTGCTACACCCCATCATTGCCGTTGGCCCATTCACCAAATGGGGGATTGACCTTATGCATTGTAAGCCTACCTCAGCCGAGTGGCATGGTTACATCATCGTAGCCATTGATTATTTCACAAAATGGGCTGAGGCCATGCCTACATATGCAGAAGATGGTAAGACTTCCGCTCTCTTCTTGTTCAATCATATCATAGCTAGATTTGGAGTTCTGCAGTCCATCGTTACTGATCACAGATCCCATTTCCGTAATCAAATGATGGAGGAACTGAGTGTCAAGCTAGTTTTTCACCATGAAAACTCTACACTGTATTATCCACAAGCTAATGGTCAGGTAGAGGCCATTAATAAAGTTTTGAAAACTATGCTTCATCGAATGGTTGGAGATCATAAATCCAACTGGCACCACATTCTTTTCTCCACTCTTTGGGCTTATTGGACTTCTATGAAAATAGCTACTAGTTTCATGCCATTCCAGCTTGTCTATGGACTCGAGGCTATCTTGCCGATCTAATGTCAGATTCCATCCTTACAACTGGCCTTTGAACTTCTCCCAGACACTTCCATAGAGGAAGAAAGATTTTTGTACTTGAGTAACCTTGGTGAGACTCGGAGAGATGCTACCTTGGCTAATGAGGCACATAAGAAACACATCAAATCGTAGTACAATAAATCCATCCAACCTCATCTCTTTAACGAGGGTGACCTAGTATTGAATTATGATCAGGGATATGACAAACTAGGGAAGGGTAAATTCGAGTCCATGTGGTACGGACCTTTCATTATTTCTAAGGTGTTAGAGAAAGGAGCTTATGAGCTCGTTGATTATGATGGAATCCCTTTGGGGAAACCTCGCAATGGGTTGTACCTGAAAAGGCACCATGTCTAGGTCTTTCTTGGATAGTATCTTGTATATATGTATATTGATTGAATTTCAGTGTGCTTTTAGTATTTTCAAGATGGTTTTGAGTTTAGTGTCCGCATCTGTTTATACCATGTTTTGGTCATGCAGATGGCTTTCTACGACTTCATTGATGGTGCTTTCCACCACACCTTGAATCTCGCCTCGGCTGCTTGGGTCCTCTATTCCCTAGCTAAATATTTGGTCAATTCAGGAGCGGTTTGTATAGGTCCCGCTACTAATAACATCTCCAAGTATGAAGCGGTCATCGGTCTCCTGACTGAAGCTGCCTCCCAGGATGTTCGTGATCTAGTAGTCTTGATGGACTCATAGCTCATGGTTTGCCATTTAAACCATGTCTACACAATTAGAAACTCGGTGCTCCTCTGCCTCTTCTGGAGAGTGCATTTGCTAGAAAGATCATTTGAAACTATTACTTATAGGCATATCCCTAGGGAACATAATGTAGTGGATGACTTATTGGATAATTACATCCTAGATTGGTATTTTTTCCATTCATGACATCAAATCAAACATGGTACATTGTAAATAAACATTCAAAGACACCTAAAACTCATAGAAAATGCATTTTCCATTTGAAACATATAAACACCGTGTAAAAGTATGTGTGTGTGTATATATATATATATATATATATATATAAGAAAAAGTTTACAAAAAATAGGCCTTGAGACCTCATCTGAAGCGCATAGGCTTTCAGGAAAAATCATTATACAAAATCCTGAAGCTGTCAGCTTTCAGTACATATCTCATACACTAGTGGTGCTCGTGATAGCACATCACTGCTCGAGCTACTCTATGTAGCAACCTACTGAATTGACCCGGTACTCCCGCTGTGGATCTTTGATATCTCATTCGGAGGTGATCTATGTTAGCATCTGGGATATCCAAGGTCAACCTCTCCAGGTTTTCCTCCAGCTCCTTAGTGATATCATCACCCTGTGGTACAAAGTGGGCTCCAGCTCACCTATCCAATGGAGATGCTCCTCCAGGTCGCACTGCTCCCACATCTGCATGAGAATATATAGCTCTCATCACTTAACATAAAAAATACAAAACATTAAAAAACATAAAAACAATTTCATCCATTTTAGGATTTCTTTCTTCTTACCGATGTCACCCCACAATCCGCCAAGTGGGAGTGGTAGGTCAGGATATCCAGTGAATTCTGTGCCTATGTAAGCATAATCCTCAACCATGAGGATTTGATCTTGTATCCATCTGAAGAACGGATCACCAAACTTCACCCTTCCCCTACCCGCTCCTGTGCGAGCCATGACCTAGATCCACCTTAGCATATGGGGGTCCCGTGCTCTCGGACTCTGGAAGACCACCTGAGCTCTCATCTGTGGAACCCACTCAAAGAAGAAGAAAGCTAAAATAAAACCAAAGACAAACTGCTTTATCTTTCCCTGCTGACACTTAGTCAGCCGATCCTTGAAGATTGGAAGCATGGCTTCCACCTAGTTGAACACCGTGGGTGCCATGGCCTCTATGGCGTACAACATGTGTGCCCTAGAATCCTTGTGCACACCCTGAATCCTAGACACCCTCTGCATGGTAAATAGGACAATCCGTAGGGCCCTATCCGTCACTAATTTGATGGGGATCTTCTTCCCTGGTGTACTTGTCCCTGGTGCACAGTGACGATTTATAAGCTCTTGAGTGGTAATATCCCCTACATGAGATCATGTCAGTGAGATGGGGGCAACCCATCTCAAGAGACCTATCAAGAAGTAGATTTCCTCTAATTCCACCGTAAGGATATAGCCCCCCACCTCAAAATACTGCTGCTCTGGATTCCACATCTACAGTATGTGTTCCAGTAACCGCTCATGTGACACCATGCTTGGGGTCCGGAAGAACTTCAGGAGCCCACAGTCCTGTAATGCGGAAATACAACCCACATTTATTTCAGCGGCAACATCCTCATTATCATGCATTCTTTCTTTCCATATCACCATGTTTTGAGCAACCTAGACCTGCCAAAAACAATAATGGTATGCATTAGAATCATCCTTAAATAATTAAAAATCAAAGGAATGAATTTATTTTGCTTATACTATTAGTTTAAATTCTCCATGGCCGACACCGCTTGTGCACCATTGGAGATAGGCGGTGGCACCTCCTATCCACTGTGTTATTGGTGTGGTTCTCGTGTAGTACCGCGCATCTAGAAAGGGGTAGCCGCAGTGCCCGCTTTTAAGGTTTTAGGGCTTGCCATCTAAGCCAAAAACCCCACCAAATCTCAAAATAAATGCTATGAAATGAAAGAGAAGGGTCTTATCTATTACCTGCAACTGACGATGCTGAAAACGGACGGTGGAAACTCCTGGTATCAGCTACTGAAGATCTGGCTAAGAAAATGCTCTAAGTGCTCTCTACTATAGGTAAATAGTGAAATGATTTGGTTTTTTACTATTTACATGACTTATATAGGCATTTTTGGGTCTGAAATACTATAGTTTTGATATAAAATCATATTTTAGTCAAAGTTTATCTGTCGTAATCCCTTAATGCTAGTTATAAATGCATTTAACACTTGTTTTAGAGTCGCTTGCAGGATAAGAGAACTATAGTAAGAAGCTTTGGAAAGTTTGTTTATGGATTTTTCACACTTTCATAAAACAGAAAAGGTCGATGAGCATTTATTACGACACTTGATCACGCTCATTAAAATCTAGTATCAAAGTTCTAAGTCCATTTCAAGTTTCTTTCCAGGCTCGTAAAAATCAACATTGTGTAAAGAAGCGTCATGGAGTCCCCTTTTCACCTCTTTTTCAGGCTCCTTACAAATGAAAAAGTCATCGAGTCTGTTTCTGATTCTTTCCAGGCTCGCAAAATATGACATTGTGTAAAGAAACCTCATGGAGTTCTCTTTAAACTCTTTTCAGCCTCCCTACATATGAAAAGATCATCGAGCGATCTTGTCTTCTTCACGATCGTCGAGCGAAGATTCGTCCATCCAACGGTAGGTTATCTCTTTTTCGGTTTGGATAGGACTATTTACGAAAAAGGAACACTCTGGCCAATCATGACTGGAAGAGTTCTCTAAGGTATGATTTTACACTTTTTTAGGCCTTAGAGACTAAATCATACAAAAAAGGACCCCTTTGGAGTCTTCTTCCGTATTCGTTCAGATTCTCTAAACATGAACGATACCGAGTTTTCTTTCAGTGGACTCATTAAATCAAACATTGAGAGACCCATCTTGGGATCCAACCCCTCCTGTCTAAGGTTCATAAAATATATGAGTCTGGGATTCTCTTCCAATAGGCTATATTGAGTGTTTGTTACCCTCTTTGAACTTGTAAAACCGAAAAAGAGGCACTCATCGATCATGATGGGGGAAATGGGAAGGGAATCATCTTGTAAATAATGGCAGTTGTTTGTCGTTAACTTTGAACATGGCACTTGTCTGCACATCATGTCAGTCAATTGGGTATTCAGCTAATCTCCGTGACAATCCACTTTCATGAGTCACGTCAGTCCTTTGAGTCTTTCAAAAGAAAGTATTGTCCACTGTCGCATTGTGTGTCTATCCCGTTTAGTCATGCTGCCAAGTCTTTTTGTTGTGCCGCCCAATGTTCAAAGGGGATTTGAAGAAGTTTTACCTCTGTAGTATACACAGTCTTTGTGTCAGTATCTTTGAGTCTATCATATGGTTACTACATTCACATCATTCCAAAACTATGTTCCAGCTTCGTGTCGTCGATGTGGGACTCATCAGGGCCCTTGTTTTATGAGACTATTCCTGTCGACATCAGCTCATCATCTAGGAAATAGTCTTAGAAACAGTGTTTAGTACCTTGAGATCTATATGCCTTAATGATATATTCTCTCGCTCTCGACATAGGTTCACATCATTGACCTTTGATCGATAGAATTGACTGGGTGTTCGACATCAGGACATCTATTTGCACTCAGTAAATTGTACTAAGATACCTTGGGAATCATTGACATTAATGGTGATCTCCCTTGCATTTGTTAACGGTTCACATAATTGGTCGGTAATCAAGTGGTTTCTAGCATGTTCGACTTCAGATCATTGTAATCACATGGATAGAATTGTACTTTGTGGAAGACTAGACGAAGACCCTGGGTATTTGTTTAAAGCGCTCATTGCTTTTTCCCCAGGTTGCGATGGAGTTTTGTATATCTAGCATGGATCCACATTTGTATGGTCGTGGATATGATCAAATTTGCGTCTATATGACATAGATATACATTGTGTGTATGGTAGCTATGTCCAAGTTTGAGTCCTCTATCACATGGATCTATGTTGTATTCTAGTAGCCATGCTTGTTTATTCCTCTCATGGATCTGCCTTGTATTGGTCTGCAGCCATGAGTTTGGTTACTTGTGTCTATGAGTCAACATACTGATGTACTACAGATGCCTACTTGAAAACATTCTCCGATCAAGCCAACATTTTCATCTCATGGTGACGACTTGTTCTCTCAAAGCTCTCATTTATTGTATCCCTCTAAGACTCATGCTTTGGGGGGCATCCTGTTATACCAAAATCCTGCCACCATCATGTGATAAGAATTTTGACATACCTACTTTCCCTAAATCCTAGAACTTGGAGTGGAAACCCATGCTAATTGTCAATATTTCATGAAAATTCCCAGCACGCGCTTACTCTATTGTCTAGGAGTGGTACGTTGTCTGCACTACCTATCTCTTGTTTCCCACAAGCGGTGCCACCACTTATGGTCCCTAGCCCATAAGAGTTGCTTACTAGAACCGCTCTTTCATTGAAAGAGAAACATGGTACCTTGGGTAAAAAGGGAAATAGAGAAGTTTCTTGAGGCTTCTAGATGATAAGCCTTGTGTCCTCCCTTATCCCTATCATTGTGGGTTAGTTGAGCTCAAGATCCCTCATCCTAGGATCTTAAATGCCACCTCATCCACTAATATCTCAACCATCCCTAGCCATTAAGCCTTATAAATATGAGCTCATAGCCATGGTTGAGGAGAGAACTCTTAAGGTATTGTTATTCTATTGGATTGATTACTTGGCCCAAGACCATTTGGGAGAGCATCGAGAGCTAGAGTTAGAGCTTTTGGGGATGAGAATGCTTGGTTTCATGGACATGCATGTCAACACTAAGGCTTGGTTGTAAAATTCTTCATATTTCATTAATGCAAGTTGATTTCTGTCCCACATATATTGTTATTGTTTGATTTCACATGTATGTTGTTAGATTCCTTAGTCTCTAACATGGATCAGTACATTATATTCTTGTAGTTTCGATATGTTTACGTGTTGAAGCTTATTGCAGGTACACAGGGTAACTATCGAGGCATTACATTCCAGGTATCTATGGTGTCTAGGGAGATTCTTCAACCTCTATCCTCTATTTGTTTTGGATCTAAACCATTCATACCAATGGAACACCTTGCTATCCGTAGGAGGTGAAATATTCTAGCTAACACCTACTGGTGTCGAAAAAACCCTCCAATGGAATGAACATCTCTGCCTCGATGGATGAAGCTGTTGCAACACAATGGTATGGAAATAACTAAAAGCCTCCACCACACCCAACGGTTGGTAGGACGTCATGGATCATGGGTGCCTCAAGTGGACTGCTCATTGCAAACCCAGTAGCAAGGCCCTTAGGATTCTCATCAGAACATCAATTTTTCATCCTTGTTCTCGATCAACATTTTCTATATTTCCCCCCTAGTAAAGACAGGATGGTTGTGTTATAATGAGCCGGGTGAAGGATCTTGGTGCGGATCTGTCAATCCCTCTCACGCGCCATCAACAAGTGGTATGATGACACATGAACGGTCATGTGGTCTCTTGATCTGGATTCTTATGTAGAGGTTCCAACTATGTCACTCCTTAGCTGTGATGTCATAGCATCAATGGTAGAAGTGATCTTCAACCTCACTTATAATCGGCCTCAATCTAGTTTGTAGTGGGAAAATTTGATTTTGTTGACTTCCTTGGCTCCCCTTGTGATGATACCAGTATACTTAGGTTTTATTGCATTTCTCCCTTCTCGTATGATGCGTATGACCACCCCTACCTTCTATCCAGTGCATGTCAAGCCAAAAACCTCAGGATTCGTGGACGTGGCATATGGTGTCGATATTGTCTGTCTTGACCTTCAATTCACAGCCTCTTCCCTTACTTGATTCTTTTCCTACTAGGTGGTCCCTCCCACACTTCATGATCCATATGCTAATTAACCCCCGCACATGTTCCTATCACAACATAGATTGGACTTGTTGGTTACCCATATCCCCGAATCCCAGCCGTCGAAGGTGGGGGGTCCTAGATGGTTTTGTAATCCCCCCTTCCACTATCTGTCATGCATCTTCTCGTGGATATTTCCATCATGGCCATCGATCGACCCCTCATCCGATCGCCACCATTAGACATGTGGGGCCTTCCTCCATTTCATGGTCATCTCCCACCGTATTCATCATGTGAGTTGGGATAACGTGAAGGTTCTATGCCTTTGATATTTGTTCTATGGGATATCTTGGTCATTTGATCTAGATGGGCCCTCTGGGAGTTAGAGACCTTGACGCAATCTAACGCTCCCTGCACTTCCCATCATGAGGGCGTGCACCTGCCTTGGATCTGGTCGAAAACTGATTATGGCCATTGGGAAGATATGTGAGCCATGAATTTCGTGCGACTTCATATCTTAGTTCTTGGTGCACCTCCTCTGTTCTGAAATGCTCCACTTTCGCTAGTCTACGCTTCCTATCTCTTGGTGACCTATTCTTGAGGTTACCAAGACCATAAATT
The DNA here is from genome assembly GCA_001517045.1 of Pseudotsuga menziesii. Classification (NCBI taxonomy): domain Eukaryota; kingdom Viridiplantae; phylum Streptophyta; class Pinopsida; order Pinales; family Pinaceae; genus Pseudotsuga; species Pseudotsuga menziesii. Next base: position 193,445 of record LPNX011113806.1, on the reverse strand, counting down.
TTTTAAATATACCCCTTCCTAATAGCCCATTATCACTAACATTTATTCAAAATTTAGCATGAGTGCTAACATACCATTTAAAAAAAATTCCGGTAGTAATTGCAAAGGCCAATGAAGCCTCTTAGTTTGGTGAGCTTCCTTGGGCTTGGCCAACCAAATATGGCCTCTAATTTTTCTTGGTGCACTTTGACCCCATCTTGGCAGATCACATGGACGAGATAGAGAAATTCAGTCATGCCAAACTCACACTTGGACAACTTAGCATAGAAGGGCTGATTTGCTAGTATAATGAGCACCAAATCTAAGCAGAGTAGATGCTCCTCCCATGTCCTGCTATAAATCAGAATATCATCATAGAAGACCGGGACATACTTACAGAGATTCTCACTAGACACCTTGTTCATGCATGATTGGAAGGTAGGTAAATCATTAGTCAATCCAAATGGCACGACTAAAAACTCAAAATGACAAAAATGACACTGGAAAGCTGTCTTCTATAGGTCTTCCTCCCTCATTCTCATTTGGTGGTATCCTGACCGGAGGTCTATTTTGGAGAAGAATGTTTTCCATGAAGTTCATCAATCCAGGGGATTAGGTACCAGTTCTTTATGGTTTTTAGGTTCAAGGCCCAGTAGTCTATGCACATTTTGAGTGTCCCATCTGTCTTCTTCACCAAAACCACCAAAGAAGGAAAAGGACTGGAGCTTGGTTTAATGAGGACTAACTCAAGGAGATCCTTGATTTTCTTCTCAATCTCATCCTTGAATTTCTTTGGATGATTGTATGGGTGTATTTTTATTGGATGTATACCAAATTCTAGCTCAATTCTGTGTTCAATGCCACTATCAGGTGGCCTTCCATGTGGAGGTTTTTCAAAAACCCCCTTGTGCTTGTGCACCCACGTTTTTCTTTATTTGGACTGGTAGGAAACCTTGACTGTAGTTCCCTCATTGGTAACCTAACACTAAAAAACCCATTCAATGTCCCCATGCCTCAATATGGATCTCATACATTTGGCAGAAATTAATTGGCTTGGGTAAGTATTCGTACCCTTCATAAATACTAATTTCCCTTCAGCATCTTTGAAACTTATTTGGGGTATTTTGTAATTCATGGAATGTTCTCCAATAAAGTACAACCATTGAACTCCCAACACCATGTTGGTGTCTTCCACATTGACAACATAAAATTTATCTTTCACCGTGTAGTCTCACAGAGTTACTTGCAGCTTTGGAATCCATTGATTGCATTCCATGGTATGGTTCCCCATAATTTTGAATTAGTTTTCATCTGTGAAGAGTCACGGTGAAGATACTGTACTGTTAGATGAAGAGATACATTTTGAGGGTATTTAAACAAATATTTAAACCTTCAAATAAATGTCTATAAACATTCAATTGGTAGATCGATTGATGTAGTGTAATCAGGAATATTGCACCTTCTACAGACAGAAGTTGTTCCTCTGGTCTGAATGGTTCAGATCCAGAACAAATGAGTGAACGACAAAGGATGAAGACCTTCCCCAGATGCCGTAGACTCCTGGAATGCTGCTTCAATTGTGAACCTGTGTACCTGCGAATAGATCAAACATGCAAACACATCAAAGCTACCAGAAAATCATCTACTTATCCATGTTAGTGACTAAGGAACCTAACAACATGTACATGTGAAATTAAAACAATAGTAATGTGGGACGGAAATCAGCTTTGCATTAAAGATGTACGGAGAATCTTACAACCGTTACCTTAGTGTCAACAAGCACCTCCACAAGACAAATACTTCATCTCCATAAGCTCCAACTTTGCTCTCTATGATCTCCAATGACTTAGGCTAAGTGGTCAATCCAACAACATAACAATACCTCTATAGTTCTCCCCCTCAACTATGGACATGAGCTTGTATTTATAAGGCTCAATGTATAGGGATAGTTGAGAGAATTATGGGTGAGGTGGCTCCAAGATCGTACCATGGGGGATCTCGAGCTCAACTGACCCATAATGATAGGGATAAGGGAGGACACGAGGCTCATGATCTAGAATCCTCAAGAAAATTCTCTTTTTCCCATTTTACCCAGGGTACCGCTTTTCTTCCCTTGTGATAGAGTGGTTTAGATGAGAAATGCTTTTGGACCAAAGACCATAGGCGGTGGCACCACTTCTTGAAAATAGGATACAGGTGGTGCTGAGCAAGGTACCGCTCATTGGGCACAAGGATAGCGCGGTGCTGAGTTTTTTCAAGTAGAATTGATAAACTGAGTAAGTTTCCACTCTAAGTGTTGGTATTAAGGGAAAACATGGAATTTAGGGGTCTTATCACATGGTGGTGACATGATTTAGGTATAACAGAATGCCCCCCAAAGCATGAGACTTAGAGGGATACGATAAGCGAGAGCTTTGAGAGAACAAGTTCTCACTTTGAGGTGAAAATGTCAGCTCGATCAGAGAATATCGTCCAGTAGGAATCTGTAGTACATCAATATTTTTGACTCATAGACACATGTAACCAACTCATGGCTGCAGACCAATACAAGGAATATCCATGAGAGGAATAAACAAGCATGGCTACTAGAATACAGCGTAGATCCATGTGATAGAGGACTCAAACTTGGACATAGATACCAGACATAGTATGTATATATATGTCATATAGACACAAATTTGAGCATAGCCACGACCATACAAATGTGCATCCATGCTAGATATACAAAACTCCATTGCAACTTGGGGAAAGCAATGAGCGCTAAACAAATACCCAGGGTCTTCGTCTCATCTTCCACAAAGTATGATTCTATCCATGTGATTACAATGATATAAATTCAAACATGGTAGAAACCACTTGATTACCGGCCAATGATGTGAACCATTAATAAGTGCGAGGGAGATCACCATTAATGTCAATGATTCCCAAGGTACCCTAGTACAATATACTGAGTGTGAATAGATGTCATGATGTCAAACACCTAGTGGATTCTATCGTTCAAAGGTCAATGATGTGAACCTATGTCAAGAGCGAGAGAAACTGTCATTAAGGTATAAAGATCTAAAGGTACTAAGTTTTTTTTCTAAGACTATTTCCCATATGATGAGATGGTGTCGACGGGAATAGTCTCATCGAAGGAGGGTCGTGATGAGTCCCACATCGATGACACGAAACTCGAATATAGTTCTGGAATGATGTGAATGTAGTAACCATAATACTGACTCAAAAGTGCTGACATAGAGACTGTTTTGATTGCAGAGGTAAACTTCTTCAACTTCCCTTTGAAATCAGGCGGCACGACAAAATACTTGGCAGCATGACTAAACCAGACAAACACATAGTGCGATAGCGGACAATGCATTCTTTTGATAGACTCAAAGGAGTGGCATGACTCATGAAAGTGGATCATCACAGAGATCAGCTGAATACCCAATTGACTGAAATGATATGCAGACAAGTGCCATGTTCAAAGGTAATGACAAACTACTGCCATTTATTTGCAAAATGATTCCCTTCCCATTTCCCCCATCATGATTGAAGAGTGCCTCTTTTCGATTTTACGAGTTCAAAGAGGGTAACAAACACTCAGTATAGCTTGTCCGAAGACAAGTCCAAACTCATGTGTTTTATGAACCTGAGAGAGGAGGGGTTCATTCCCAAAAAAGGGTCTCTCAATGTGTAATTTAATTATTCCAATGAAAGACAACTTGGTATCGTTCATGTTTAAAGAGTTTGAACGACCACGGAAGAAGACTCCAAAGGGTCCTTTTTCGTATGATTTAGCACCTAAGGCCCAAAAAAGTATAAAATAATTCCTTAGAGAACTCTTCCAGTGATGATTGGAAAAAGTATAAAATAATTCCTTAGAGAACTCTTCCAGTGATGATTGGATGAAGTGTTCCTTTTTCGTAAATAGTCTATCCAAACTAAAAAAGAGATAACCTACTGTCAAAGAGATGACTCTTCAAATGCTTTAACGAGCATGAAGAATACAAGATCACTCGACATTATTTTTTGTATTTAAGGAGCCCAGAAATAGTTTAAAGAAGACTCCATTAGGTCTCTTTTCACAATGAGAGATTTTACGAGCCTGAAAAGAATCAGAAATAGACTCGGACCTTTGATACTGAATTTTGAGAGCGTGACCAAAGTGTCGCCATAAATGCTCAAATACTTTTTCCGTCTTATGGTAGTATGAAAAAGTAAAAAATGAACTCCCAAAAATTTACTGCTACTGCTCTTCTATCCTGCAACGACTCAAAAATAGGTGTTAAATGGTCCAATAACTGACATTAAAGGATTCATGGGTGCGTCACCTAGGGACCAATATGATATCACGTCCATTCATATTGGGGGTGTTAGTTTTTCATCATATAAGCTAACATTATGATCTTAGGATCTTTTCACTGAGAGAATAACAAGGACAACAATAAAACATAAGCACATTACAAGAGACAAGAGACACAAAGAGTTTTCCTTGGGGAAACCATAAAGGAGAAAACCCCGCAACTTCCTCAGAGATAGAATCAGCACAAAATGGTAAGACCCCAAAACAGTAAGATGCACTTCCAACAACAACAGTCTCTCTCTCTCACACTGAGAGAGCTTATCCTCTCTCACTCATGCGCCCCAATGAGTGAGTGTGTGTATTTTCAAGTGATAAATAGAGAGGCTCTCACTCTCTATTTATATTCTTCCATTCACTTGAATTGCACTCCAACATGTCGGCCTCACTTAACAATTACTTATTAGAGCCGACATCTCTAGGAGTGTCTATTAACCCTAGTGCCCCACCACTTGTGGGGACTTTGCCTCCTCTGACCAATAGGAGGGTAACACAATGGTGGGGACTATTGCCCCAACTTACAATGACTCACCTAGGGTCAACTTCACTAGGATAGTCTAATAACCCAAGGGCCCCACAACTATGGGGACTTTAACCCTTGACTAATAGGAGGGTTACCCACAATGACTTGACATGGCTTTCTCATTATAGAAACTTCCCGATCGGAACATCGGGGCATGACATGACTCAAATACATTACAATACATCCCGGAATAAACATCGGGTTACAATACATAAGAAATACAGATGAATACATTCCAAAGTTACAATTACATCAACACTCCCTCTTAACTAGGAAGGTATTCTCTCGACACAATTTATTAGCACAAGTATTCTTCTCTGTATCATCTGAATCATCGTCAACTTCTCATCATCTTCATCTTCAAGTCATTTTCATCTTTAGTCATCTTTCATCTAGATCTAGATCATCACTCGATCTGGATCACCGTCACTGGATCATACTCGATCTGGAACATCATCACTAGATCATACTCGATCTGGAACATCATCACTAGATCATACTTGATCTGGAACATCATCGCTTGATCATACTCGATATGGAACATCATCACTGGATCATACTCGATCTGGAACATCATCACTAGATCATACTTGATCTGGAACATCACTATTGGATCTGGATCATCACTCGATCTGGATCTCTCAGAGTCATCATAAACTACAATCACATCAGAAAGGCCCAGCACTCACATTCACCAGCATGGTAGGCACATCTACTACCATCTGTGAAATGGCTTCAGCACTTATATCTAACCTACTCGTCAGAAAGGCATACTTCCATCCAGGCAGGAACACATCCTACTCACAGTGATGAAATATTTCCATACTTTCATCCAGGCTAGAATTGCATCCTGCTCACAATGATGGAAGACTTCTATCCAGGCGGGAACACATCCTACTCATAGTGATGAAAGATTTCCATACTTTCATCCAGGATGGAATCGCATCTTGCTCACAGTGATAGAATATTTCTGCACTTACATCTGACCTGGTAGGAACCAAATCCTACACCCTCGTCAGAAGGGCATGCACTCACATCTGACCTGGTAGGAACTGAATCCTACACCCTTGTCAGAATGGCCCCCAGTCCCAGACTGAGCTACCTGGTAATGAACCAGGTGCCTCCACTCTCCCAGAGAGCTGCAATTGCCCTTACATCTGTCCTACTCGACAAAATGGCCAACACTCACATCTAACATGGGAGGAACCTAATCCTTTAGCCATGACATAATGGTTCAACCCTTACATTTGACCTACTCGTCAGAATGGATCTCTCAATCTTGGACTCACTGTTCCTGGTAACTGACCAGGTACCTCCATTCCTAGAATGGCAATCAGCACTCATATCTTACATGGAAGGAACCAAATCCTCTCACCATGACAGAATGGCTTAGCCCTTACATCTGACCTGCTCGTCAGAATGGCTTTGGATCTTTAGCACTCATATCTGACATGGAAGGAACTGAATCCTCTCACCATGATAGAATGGCTCAGCCCTTACATCTGACTTGCTCATCAGAATGGATTTGCGACTCATCACTTTCCCTTGGAGGAAACCTCGATCTGGAGAACACCAAGCTTCTCCCTGAAGTACTCGAACTTCACTCCGGCTAATGGCTTCATCAACACATCAGCTATCTGTTCCTCCGTCGCAACATACTGGAGCTTCACTGCTCCTCTTTGCACCATATCCCTGATATAGTGATACTTGATCTCGATGTGCTTCGACTTGTCATGGAACAATGGATTCTCTGACAACTTCACGCAACTCTGGTTGTCACAATGTATACAAGTAGCATCCAACTAGAGATCAAATATATCGGACAGTAGCTTCTACATCCATACTGCCTCACAACTAGCTGAACAAGCTACGACATACTCTGCTTCAGCTGTACTCAGTGCCACACAGGATTGCTTCCTGCTAAACCAAGAGATCACACCTGATCCCATACTGAAGCAACATCTTGAAGTGCTCTTCCTATTGATGGCACTGCCTACCCAATCTGAATCAACATAACCCTCCAGGTTAATCCTTTTATTCACATCGTACTTGAGCCCATAATCAACTGTACCCCTCAGGTGCCTTAGAATATGCTTTGCAACAATCAAGTGAACATTTCTTGGATCTGTCAAGAACTGGATCAAGGTGTTCACAGCAAAGCAAATGTCTGGTCTCGTGTTCGTTAGGTACATCAATGACCCAATCATCTGACGATACATCATACATCAACCGTCTCTGATGAAGCATCACTCAATAGATTCAGGGTTGATGCCATAGGTGTGGTCATGCAGTCCATCATCCTGAACCTATTCAAGATCTCTACTGCATACTTCCCTTGTCCACACTTCCATGCCTAGAACAATAGTGCATCGACACATAACAGGAACATCACTGGTCTTCCACCTTCAACCTTGAAGCAAGGGTTGGAATCCACTTCACTCTCAGTAAATCCTAGAGTCATCAGTAATCTTCCCATCCTTTTGTACCATGTCTAACCTCAAGATATTTTGTAGTCACTCCCTCTGAAGTGAAGCATCATACTCCCTCTGTCTTCTGTGCTCTATGCACTGAAAACATTTTGTACCAGAGCGACAAGTAGCTTCCTATGCTACTAATATTCTATGTGACCATCTAGTGTATAGACTTGCATCTTCAACCTTGTAGCAAAGGTTAAGATCTTCATCAAGCTCATCATGTATGTGTTTCAACTCTTACTGGCTGCAAATGTCTCTTCGTAGTCTAGGCCTTCTTTTCATGAGAAGCCTTGTGCTACGAATCTTGCTTTGTATCCCACGATGTTTCCATCTACTACATGATGAAACTATGAACTTCTGTTCAGGTCTCGATACTGCACCCTGACGTCATTCTTCTTGAACTGGTCTTCCCTTTCTTCTTAGTTACTTCTTCATGGCTGGAAGGTTCTGCATCAATGATGTCACTGCATTCGTCATATTATTCTTTGTCTTTGAACTGTCATCACTTGTTCTTCGGAATAAGTCTCATCCTTCTTTGCTTGTAGGCGATGATGTATGTGATCTTTCCTACAAGTCAAATGCATTTGTATGGTTAGAAACATTTCATAAGGAATATTTAAACTAGCAAGTTCTTATGCATAAATATATGATCATGCAACTACTTTAGCCAATACAACATTCATCCATATCTCACGAAACTTTCTAGATGCGTTCCATCTCTACTAGGACAACATTGCGATTGTGCACTAATCCAATATGTCAGCAAAGAGGTTTCATTCTAGATAAGTAGCAATGGAGAGTTGTATAGCACCATGAGCTACTTACCCATCACATGCATATTAGCAGTATATTGTCGTTAATGCAAACATCCTATCATGCATAATACATCAACTGAATATCAATAAATGCATAACAAAACAATATCATGAAATGTCAATTGAATACTTATCTTTATTTGTTTCGTGGGTGGACTCCTTCTTGAACCTTCAGATTCATCGTCTTCTTCATTCATAATAGAATCATTTCTTGTCCAAATGATAAGGTGGATAAGAGGTTCTTCAAGAGTTGAGTTCTTCATATTCCTCATCGCTTGAGGGATCTTCTTTGTATGGTAAGAGCTTGATCTTCAACTGCTCCCATCGTATCTTCTCTTCTTATGAGTCGAGCTTCTTCTTCTTCCTAGAGTCTGCTAAAATTAGTTACTTCCTTCTGGCATACATTCTTCGAATGAATGAATCCCATGATCCTGGGAGACCATTCAAGGTGGCCATCACCACTTCTGCATTCTTCACTTCTTATTTTACCACTTTAAGTTGTTCTTTGATTTGAGAGACCCTTATGACTGCATGGTCTCTGCATTCTGGATCTTCACATTCTTCAACTGGTTTCTTAAGGTCATATTCTGATTTTTGTTCTTCCCATCAAATAGCTTGGTCAAGGAATCAAACCTCATCGGTGTCTTTAGGGAAGACACTTGTGGTACAAGTTGATATGTGACTGAATCAACTATGATCTTCTTGGCCTTGACCAAGTTCTTCGTGTGTAAGGCTTCTAGCCTCATCTCCCTCTGGAACTGGAACCTCTCTACTCATGTAGGTGTCCAATTCATTTTCTTCAGAGAGATCATATAATTCCATGCTTGGAAGTTGTCAACTTCACCAATATTATCATCAAGCTGATGTGATAGATCACTTTGAAATGAGAACCTCAAATGAAAATAGCAAAGGATTAGATCTTACCGATTTGAGGTGTCCATCTTGGTTCTAGAGCTCGCTGATCTAGGGTTTGTCACAGAAACCCTAATTTTCAAAAATTGGAATCTTTCAGATATGATTGGGTAGAAAGATATATCTCTTCAAATGGAGCTGTCCAATGTACTCCTTTTCTGAAAACAGTGGAGGGAAGCTCCCGGAACAGGAAGCCCTAATTTTTCAATTTCTTCTGTAGAAATTCCTATTACTGTTTCTATGATATCTCCAAAATTACTAATCCTCTGTGTCTAAAATTTCGTACTGAGGTAACCTCGCATATTCCTGATCTAACACCATAGGTTTCATCAGAATTGGTTTCATCATTTGGAATTTATGATCCTTTTCCAAAGGTGACTTGTTATAGGATTGTTCAGAACAACGAAGTTGTATGGCATGCCACGTGTCACTGGTTGATCTTCTGAGTCTGATATTCTGACCACCAAAATTAAAGTATGTTCCATTTCTGTAACATCTTTAGGAATTCCATTTGGACCTCTTTAGCCCAAGATATTGCAATTCTCCCCAGGTGTCCTGTTTATGGATGATTTCTGGAAGAGGCTGGAACCCTAACTTTGAGAGATCATATCTCCTGGAATACAGCGAATCGGAAGATGAATTTGGGACACATTGTTCTTCAGGATTTTATATTCGGTCCCTACAATTTTTAGTTCTTGATAATTCTCCAATATTGGGATATAGCAAATGTACCAAAACGTAGCAGTTTTAGTATTTAGGGTTTTTCTAGCTCGGGGTCAAACTAGGGTTTTACTTTCCCGGAGTTTCACCCAACCAAATTTATTGATCCAGGTATATAAACTTAGGTTTTGATGAGGATAACAATCCTATTCTGGGCTCACTAAAAAATTCCTCTTCTGTACAAAGCCCTAATTTCCACACCGAAAAACTAAAAATGCTCGGAATTGAATTCTGCTTCGACAGAAAGATGCGCCCTTCAATGGAGAGTCAGCCTAGCACACTTTTGCTGATGGATTGTGGAGAGAGACCCAAAAATTAACAATCCCTAGATTCTGTAGCTGCACAATGTCTTCTTCTCAGGTTAGCTCTTATACCATGTTAGTTTTTCATCATATAAGCTAGCATTATGATCTTAGGATCTTTTCACTGAGAGAATAACAAGGACAGCAATAAAACATAAGCACATCACAAGAGACAAGAGACACAAAGATTTTTCCTCGGGGAAACCATAAAGGAGAAAACCCCACAACTTCCTCAGAGATAGAATTAGCACAAAATGGTAATACCCCAAAACAGTAAGATGCACTTCCGACAGCAGCAGTCTCTCTCTCTAACATTGAGAGAGCTTATCCTCTCTCACTCATGCGCCCCAATGAGTGAGTGTGTGTATTTTCAAGTGATAAATAGAGAGGCTCTCACTCTCTATTTATATTCTTTCGTTCACTTGAAGTGCACTCCAACATGTCGACCTCACTTAACAATTACTTACTAGAGCCGACATCTCTAGGAGTGTCTAATAACCCTAGTGCCCCACCACTTGTGGGGACTTTGCCTCCTCTGACCAATAGGAGGGTAACACAATGGTGGGGACTATTGCCCCGACTTACAATGACTCACCTAGGGCCGACTTCACTAGGATAGTCTTATAACCCAAGGGCCCCACAACTATGGGGACTTTAACCCTTGACTAATAGGAGGGTTACCCACAATGACTTGACATGACTTTCTCATTATAGAAACTTCCCGATCAGAACATCGGGGCATGACATGACTCAAATACATTACAATACATCCCGAAATAAACATCGGGTTACAATACATAAGAAATACGGATGAATACATTCTGAAGTTACAATTACATCAACAGTGGGGGTTAAAATTAAAAAATTAAAATTCAATATATTGGGGGTATATTGGGGGTAAAAAGGTTTTTTTTTTTTACTATTTAAATATCCAGTATGCTGGGGGTTATTTTATTCCACATTACTGCATGTGCTGTTCACCAGTGCTCCAAGCCTGCGAGTAGCCTTGTGGTCTGCATGCACCCTGTGAGCACCCTGTGCACCTTGTGAGACCAAGCTTGCTTGTGGTTTGTGTGCACCCTGCGTATGCTGCGTAGGTTTTCCTGTGGTTTTCTCCATTGTTTTTCTGGGTTTTCTGGATAACAAGGGCGTGTTAGTCCTTGTGTTTTCTCCATCATGTTTTCTGGCTGGATAACGAGGGCATTTTTTCAAATCGTAGCAGTGGTAGCAGTGTTGGTCCTTGGGTTTTGACCATCGTGTTTTCTGGAAAATGAGGGAATTTTTTCCATCTTTTTTCACCATTTTCTGGTCATGTGTTTGTGGTGGGTTTCTCTAGTGCATAGCAGTGTTGGAGGAGGCACGTTGGAGAGCCACTGCATAACAATCTTGGAGGTAAGATATATTGTGTTTAATCTCTGATGAAAAATGCCTTCTGGTGAATGAAAAGTTGAAGATCCAAGTAAAGACTCACAAGATTGAAAGCTTGTGACTCTTAGAGATATCAGCTGTGCTTTTCTAGTGGTTGGTATTATATTTTTTCTATGCATGAACGGTATGTGCTTTTCTGGTGGTTGGTGTTATATTTTTTCTATGCATGAACAGTATAAGCTCTGGATTTCCTTGGTTATACTTCTGATTTATTTGTTAGAGAAAGTGACTTCAGACTAGTGGGTTTAGATGCTAGCATTGTTCACACATTGTTCAATCAGTTGTCCCAAGTTATATTTTGGTAAATTCTGTTGGGTGTGCGGTGACACGATGTAGCCTTCAATGTTAAAAGTGAATTGCATCAAGTAATAGCATTGGAGGCATTGCACTGGTTTGTTATGGAGCCCTGTTTAGTTTCCCTTAATTGCATGGCAAAATGGATTGGACTTCGAGAATGTTCTTTTGCAAAATTGAAAGTGTTGGTTTCCCCCTTCAAATGTTCCTAAAAGCAAGGTCCCTATTATAACAATGATGACAATATGCACATTGTCCATGCATTGTCCTCTTTTTTTAGGATGGTAGTCCTAGATTACTTTTTCTCAGAATGGCTTTTTCTGAGAGGCCTTCTATGCTTTTGGGAGGGGATGAGTCTTCATGTTCAGTCTTGACAAATGTCCCCTGTTCTGACTTCCCAATTCTTAGTCAACACTATCGAGTCAAATTGAGTTATTTTCATTCTTTGAGTGAGAATTCAGCTATCATTACACAATTGGAAATAATGTTACATGTCCGCAAATAGAGCTGCCCATAGCTACAACAAGAGAAATATCTATATCCTTAGATCATTCTTATAAATTACCATCACAACTAAATGATTCTGCTTTGAATTTCAATGGAAATTAAACACCTTTTATTCTCAATGCACATAAATATAAGCTCATTAGGAAAAGAGACAGAGGGTTATCTCCTTAGATCATTCTCATAAATTGCCATCACAACCAAATGATTTTTATTTGAATTTCAATGAAAATTAAACACCTTATATTCTCAATGCACAAAGATACAAGATCATTAAGTAAAGTGACATGGGATTATCTCCTTAGATCATTCTCATAAATTACCATCACAACCAAATGATTTGACTTTGAATTTGAATGAAAATTAAACACTTTGTATTCTCAATGCACAGAGATATAAGCTCATTAAGCAAATAGATAGAGGGTTAAATTATGAAAGATGTAATATGATCATGAGATAATATCATACATGATAGTATTAGGTTCCAAATATCTCTTTCAATAAACATAGAAGGGATCAATTGATTTCATGACTGAGCTATGCTCATGGTCTGCATGCAAGACAAAATAACCCACAGAGAAAGGAGTAATATGAAAGGATATTTGGAACTTCAATTTTTTTTTACCATACCTAAATGGTATATGAGGTTGATTCTTGTCATTGCACCCAAGACTTTGACCTTAATCCCAATGAAGCTATATGCTGGAAAAGCACTAGATTATGTATGCAATATACGTGCTAACAAATTAGGGATCTTAGAAAAGAAAGAGGGTTGTAAATGAAATGATTGTGACTAGATTATACAATGTAAAGTAAGGAGAGAAATGAAAACTCAATAAGTGTTCATCAAATTTATGATAGTATGTAGCATCCACGTAGGAGATGAAACTTTCTCCAGCAGCAAGGTAGAAACTCTACTTAATGAAAAACCTTTACCGAGTGTAGATGGGGAAATGTCTTTTCTTTTATAGAAATTTTAAGTAAGTGAAAGTATATTTTCTCTAAAGGCACACCGATACTAGGCTAGTGGGTCTTTAGTATTTACTATTTACTATTCATGAGTTCCTAAGATTCCTAACAAAGAGCACCTATTGGTAACCTAGAACTAAGAAAAGCGGTTGTATGTAGTTTGATAAATTCTCCAGCTCCCCCTGCAGACTTTGTTTCATTCTGAAGGCCAATTGTTACACAAATTTTGAGTAACTCCTCAAACATAGATGACTCCGGTTTTTGGAGTTACTCTGCAACCATGGATGATCTATGATTAAATGAAGCCTGCTCCGTGGATAGAAATTCCTTCCAGGACTATGATAAATAAGGGATCTAAGGGATTTTTTCAAAATCAGTGAAAAAATCTAATAAAACCAACAAAGAGTTAAGTGAAGGTCAGGCTTCTGAATTCTCAAGAGAGACTAAGGCAGACAGGTAGTGGGAGACATTGAAAGATGGAAGTAGTCCATCAACCAAAAGATCTTCCAAGATAAAGCAGGGAAGTAAGGATCAGTCGAATAATGGTTCAGCCCACAAAAGGAAAATCCTAGGTGAAGAAAATATGGATGGTAATGAGACACAAGATGAAAAAAATATTCTTAACTCTCATGCTAAAATAGAGCTTAAAAAAAAATCATTTCCTATTTTCCAATGCATGTCAATGAAATCATTTCTCCACTAGCAGATGGCAATAGTTAAAAATAGAGCTTATCAAAATTCCGAGTCTATTCTGTTTAAAAGGTAGTTAGATTTAATTTTTGTTTTGATCACATTCAATGTTTCTGGTATTCCATATTCAATCCAAGCTGGTGCAGCCTGTCAGAATGCTTTCTGTATATCCTAGCATAATGGTAGGAAAGATCTGTTAGTTACCCTCTATTTATATGTATATTTGGATCCATCCAAGCCAAAAGTAATTTATATGACCAATTGGGACCAATTTTTTTATATAAACAACAAAGGCATAGACATGGATAGAGAGATGAATGGATTAAATGGAAATTATTAGAGTGAAAACAAGGCAGGCATGGGGATGTACTCAGGAATAACTCAAACGATAAGCCTGTTACCATAGAGAAGTACATAAACATTACTACAAGTATTTACCTGAGACCATGGAAGTAAAATTTAAATATAAATGATAGAAACATAAATATCGATATATAATCGAAAAATAAATTCATGCAGTCAGTAGTCAGTCTCTGCAACTTTGCCACAGGAAATTTGCCAAAGCTGTTAATACAAAAAAAAAGATTACTAGCCAAGTCTCAGTTATATTGCTTAGATGTCACAATCAACTGTTACTTATATTGACCAGAGGTTATGCACCTCAACTCATTTGCATGATCTCTCCCATAACCAATGATTATGTGGTTGGTGCTACAGGACCATGGGGGCTTCACTTGTTGACCAATATCCTATCACGTTAGTTCATATTGTGGGTTTTAAAATTATCAAAAATTGAACCAATATATTGCAGGTATTGGGGGGATGAGGGGTTTAAGGTGGGGGGAGGTAGGGTGGTTTATAAGGATTGAGGTATAAAAAGGGGTGGGGAGGAGGTTTTAAGTATTGGGAGGGGGTTTCAACAAAAAGAGTTTGGGTCAATATCTCTAGAAATTAAGGGTATTATTTAATATCCCATGATCGAACGTGCTATGTGAGAGTTTCACTAAGTGAAGTCCCCATGTACAGGACCCAAATTCTAGATCTCTTCATACAGAGGAAAATTAACATAGTTCAAAACCCTCCAAACCTCCACCCTGCACTGGGAGGAATTATAGCCTTTGCCTTGCTTATCTAAAATCTCAATGCCACCCAATTGGCAATAATACCTCGCAAGCTGTCAAACTATTAAATTTTTTATTAACCATCCTGCTTTATTACAATGATTCTCAAAGAAGGACCACAAAAACCATTGGGAAATTAACAGGGTTGGATATCTTAAAAATATTGAGTGAACCTTGTATATGGGTTTGACATGAAATCATCTCCATTACATAATGGGGAAAAACACAAACTCAACATATCCCAAAGGGACTTCAGACTTCATGAAAGACGACTAAGAGAGTGTTGTCTGCCCTCGTCTTTATGAAAACCAGGACCAACATTAAAAAATTAGGAGAGTGGGAAAATGAACAATGAACATTTTATCTGTTTCAAAAATCCATTGATAATGACAAATTATAAAACCCAGATTCACAAAATTGTCTTAATGGGAAGTTCTACAAGAATACCCAAAGTGCAGGAGTTGCTTAAATATTTCTTCCATGGAGAAAAGGAGTACTGTAAGGCCATCCAATCTAATGAGCCAAACCTCATACTTTGAGAAGTCACTCACCTTAGTCCAGAAGTATTCCAACAATATCCAAGGAAACTATTAGATATAATCCTTAGAAGTTGAGATTAGATAGAATTTATGAGACAGTCATGTCATGTATACAAAATTTATGAGCTTTGGCACTAATTGTGGATAAGCTGAAAGATTAGCTCAAATGCAATATCTAAAAGACTAACTTTTGTAGAAATACTCGAGTAAATGTTAGCAATTGAGGAATGAAATGTATGTGTGAGATATTCCATTTGGAATACCATCTAGATTTCGTTTACTATCTCTGTCATCAACATCTTGGCGTGTTCCATGTTCTGCCTCTGAATGTAATGGAACAGGCTGCAAATGCAAATTAACATTCCCTACCTTATTTTTTTGAAAATTACATCCTATATTCTCATAAAAATATTTACAAAAAGAAATGCAAAAAATGACTAAAGAAGAAATAACTTGTAAGCAACTATGTATCATATAAATTGCACTCTTGACATCTTTGTGAGCCAACATGCCATTCTTATACCTTTACAAGCTATGGGAGAGATATTTCAATCATGGAGACTATAGTTTGCCTCTAGAAATGATATCCTTTTTTTAAGAATACATGATTTAAATAAATTTGTGATATAAGATGATAAAAAGGCAAAATAACATATGACAATTTTGTTCTAGTGAAGTAAAGAAGAGCACCTCTCCTGAATCTGTGCCTTCAAAGGGGACAACCATCAAAACTTCCTTTCCATGTGTTGGATTAAACCCAAAGTAAGCCCTCCATGTGTTGGATTAAACCCAAAGTGAGGCGAGTAGTTGCTTTGGTGACAATGATAACTCTTCTCAAGAATCTGGAATATGGATGGTGTCAAAATATCAGGAATATCCAATCATCCTTTCTTTCCCTTGATTTTGCTCATGTCTACAGAGAATACAACATGAAGACAGATGGCTTATCCAATGAGGCACTCTCTATGGCATCCGGCCTCTTACAGTTCACTGAAATATGTGAAGGTGAAATAGTGGGGAATGGATCGATGAAGCTCTTTTAATTTGAGCTTGGCCTACTCCCTTTG
Organism: Pseudotsuga menziesii; assembly: GCA_001517045.1. Lineage (NCBI taxonomy): Eukaryota > Viridiplantae > Streptophyta > Pinopsida > Pinales > Pinaceae > Pseudotsuga > Pseudotsuga menziesii. The sequence continues at coordinate 176,763 of LPNX011113806.1, read as the reverse complement.
ACATCTTTGATGTTTATTTTTTCAAGAGTGACATAATTTAGATTTTTTACATTCTTTGGATGTCTGAGGTAGACATTGATCTCCTCTTGTATCAGTTTCTTGGCAGGTCCATAAGTGCCTCCCTGGATGAGCCATGACTGGGTTCTTCTTGTATTCCCTTGTAGACATATTTTGAGGTCAGGATGAAGATGGGATGTATTCCTTGGTATTTTGATCTTGGTGGTGAAGTTGGTTATCGGACCTCTCAATGTAGCTATCTGGAAGAGTCTCTGAACTAGATGTCTTTATATGAAGTTTGATAATTCATTTTTGGCATATTATAACCTTAAAAACACATTTTATGCATCCTATTATATGCCCCTTACTTACAACCTAAAAGGTGACCAATCCAATGTTGACAGAGAATATTTTATACCATATCTTCTACATAGCTAAATTATTTAATAGAAGAAGAGTAATTTCAGAACTATATTTAATACTAATTGTTGTTACATGAAGGTTGATAATTCATTTTTTTCAAATTATATAACATTTATAAAACATGTTATGCCTTCTATAGTATATCTGCCTTGTTTAGCAAAAGGTGACCAGTCCAATGTTATGTTAACAAAGGATGTGTCATCACATATCTTCTACATAGCTACAAATTTGTGTAAGAGTAATTTCAGCACAGTCTACATCAGTTTGACTAGGTCTACAATGTTGGTGATAAAAGGAGTATGCATATTAAGATTATGATGTGAAATTAAATGCCTCCCTTCAAAAATCTTGCCGATTTCTCTTTGTTACCTATCATTAGAGCTACAATACCTATTCACACTAATGTGAGAGATTTAGGTCGCTTAAAGTGTTATGGCTGCAATTTCATTGTGTTATTGAGCTGTGGAAGCTCTACCAACTACGTAATCTTCACCATTTGGATGCAAAATTGATATCAAAGATCTAGGGATTGTATTTAAGAGTTGTTTCATTTATGTAGGAAGTTTCCAAAATGGTTTACTTGAGCTTTGTGAGTGACTATTGAACAAATTTATCTCTCCTTGGACCATTCTTCATTTATTAGGCGAGTTCACTTATTACTAAGTTTTTTTTCTTACCCCAAGGCCAAACACCACGTAGAATAGGGCTTAGGCTTGCAGGTTGGGAATATTAGTCAATTAAGGTGTTTTTATCATTTCCTAGAGTGGATTGTAATGCTTGGGGAATTTCCATAAAAAAGAACAAGACTAAATTCCAAAAAGAACAAAGACCTTTGATCACCTCTATGTGTTTTCCTCTCTTGTTTTGATCACCTTTTGATATTCTGCAGGTACGTTGAAGCTGACTCTTCAATTTGGGGAGGGATATTTGAATAAGCCACTAACAATACGTTTTGTTTCAAGGTGTTTCATCCCGATAGTAAGATTTTTTCATCCTTTTTAGATATTTGAATTGAAAGTGCATACTTTGCTTCCTAGCTCTTTGTTTTATTAATGAACTAATATGCATGTGTAAATTTGAATTACTTTTTGTTTTTCATTTATTTATGGATGCACTCACCTCATTTCATAGCCTTATTATATCCAAAAATTTGAAAAAATGTTATAATTTTATTCATTTCTTACCCAATTAAAAGGTACACATGGATGTAAATGCAGATGGATCCAAGTGATGTTGTGGACTTTAGAATTTTTATTGGTGAAGAGAATTGTCCAGTTGGAACAGTCCAGTGTCAAAAAGGTTGTACATATGCTGATATCCATTCTGAAATTGTGAATGATGAATTCATTCAATATCCTTTTGAATTTATAATTGGCTCAACTAGATGTCCTTTAAATACATTGCAAGAGGAAAGAAGGAAACCTACAACAACAAATGTCGGCATCAAGAGGAAAGTATGCATGATGGTTGCTGATACATTGGAATCACATGTAATGGAGGGAATTCCAATCTCTAAAAACATTGAAGGGAATGTGGAGGAACCTATGCATAAACAACCAAGAGTTGCTAATGTGTCCGAGTCAGTGGAACACGTTGTGGTTGATCCTAATGTATTGGCATCTTGGCAACATAAAGTGAATAGTTTAATGGAAGAGTTTGTCAAGGAGAAGCTAACACTAAAGGTATATTTAGAAAATGGAAAACCCAATATAAAGATCCATTGTGAAATATGTGGCATTGATTATGGAACGGGGGAAGTATCCTTGGCAGCGCGAACAATTCGTAACTTCAAAAACAATCATATGAAAACAAGGTCCCATCAACGTCAAATTTCAATGTTGGGAATTAATGAAATTCCTTCAGGTAACAAAGAAAAGCAGATAACAGTGGCTAGAGATCAACTTGAGATTGATCAAGAAATCAAACTTCTACATGATTTCAACAAAACGCAAGAGCCTAATTTTTTCAAGGTGGTGGAATAAACACTTGCAAACTACGAGGACAAGAAAAAAGTAAGAGTGGAATGTACACGATGCAATAGATGGTTCTATTTGGTGCCAACAAGTGGTAATATTGTCAGTTCTCTAAATGAACACATGAAATCAAAGAAGCACACTACTAATACTACAGTTTCCAGGATTCACATGATACAGTTGTGTTGAGGAGTGGAACAGTTGGGAGACCGAAGAAGCCTACCAATGAAAAGTCCCAACAAATTTTATCTAAGTTCTTGATCCCATCACTACCATCACCATTACATGGGGCTTCTACAAGTCCACATCCTTCTACTTCAGGTGTGGAAATTACCCAAGTTTTAATTTAATTTGAATTTGATTATGCACATTACTTTATTTATTATTACTTGTTAGTAGCGGTTAGTAGATCATTAACCAATGTGTTTTTTATCATCTTGTTCTAGGACAAATACCTCCCTCAATAGTATTATGTTGGGGGTATTGGGATCCCTATCTTAAGAGAAGAGGGGAGAGATTGGACACAAAGGTTCTAATGGATGACCAACGTGGTGGAAAAATGTGGGCCATAAAGAAACATACCAGGAGAACACTAAATTATCATGGTATTGAATGCAGTATTAATGGTACATACATACATATTCATTGCAAGAGGGTTTATGAAACATGAATACCTTTTGATTCATTGACATGTAATTTTTGTAAGATTATACCTAATTGTGATGACTTTCGAATGTGATTATATCGTGAATCAAGGAGAAACATGAAAAGACATGGGAGAGATACAGGGAAAGGGAGAAGGTTGATCCATTTGATTCAAACTGAACTCAAAATTGTTGCAAGAGAAGAAAATGCTACGCATAGGTTAACAATGTGATATCTTTCGTGGGAGAGGACAAAGGTTGCTACACTATCTATAAGAACAAGGTCTCTAAGGGAAATGCTGTTAAAATCTGTAGGAAGGAAGGACGTGTTCAGGTTTTGCAAGGATGTGTGTGAGGCTCATAAGCAAGGAAAATTACAAGGTAAAGATGCAGTTTGGGAATTTGTTCAAGATATATTTCACAACCTAGTTCATTCAAAGTCGGGTAGAAGGTATAGTGCATCCACTCAATCCATTTATGAGATGATTAAGTTATGGGGAGGTCCTAGATTACATAGCTTTATTAGCTTGAATCTGGATGGCCCTTCAATATCTACGACTTTAAGGAAAGTTAGAAAATCATTGACATATATTCCAAGGGAGCAAGAGTAAATTTTTGAGACAATCGGAAAAGTTTATGCTTCCTATAAAGCCAAACATGGTATAGAGGGCCCAATTCCCATATGCCTTGTTGAAGATGAAACTGTTGTGAAAAAATATGTAAGGTGGGTAGCAAAAAGTGATACATTGGTGGGTTTTGTGGTAAGAAAGAAGAACATAATTTCCAATCACATTTCTTGGTGACAGTTGGTGAGGGCGCTGCAGGCTATGAGATTATTACAGATGCCTTCAAGAATTGTGTGATTGGCCATTATGCACATGTTATTATTGCAAACCCGTTACATGAGAAGCTTCCTCATTTGGTTGTGGTTGTTCATCCAATGTGCAACAGGTTTGATGCAAATTTTTTCCATCGACAATGGGAAAAAGTAGAAGACCTATGGAAGAAACATGTGGAATATTTTTTAGTACCTATTATTGGTCATTCCTCAGATGGGGATAGTAGGAGAAGAATGCTTATGCTGAAGGATTATTACTCAACGACAAGCATGAGATATCAAATTCCTTGGAAAGGGTGGAGACTAACTGGGTTATATGATGGCTTTAAAGTAATAGGAGTTCATGACCAGGATTACATCCACAATGGCAAAAATCTAGTGAATCCTTTGTTTAGTGGTCGACGAGATCTGATTGTTGGAAAATAGTTGATTATTATTAACCATGTAAGAATGGTTTATAAAAATTTTAAAGTGGATGCCCAAAAGCTTAAAATTGAGGATATAGAGAGGATTGATCGCCAAAACTGGGGTTCATCACAACGCATTGCTTCAAGGCATGTCCAGAGGTGCTTGAAGGAAATGAGATGTACAGGTGGCAGGACAAAGAGGACATCGGGTGCAGAGACCTATCTATCAATCGTTGCTGACTATATTGATATTTTTTGTCTCCTAGTTTAACTCTTTGGGAAAGAGTGCGAAATTATTCAAGAGACCATAATTTCTTCACCTTATGGATATGTTGGCTCAGAGAACAGGAAAATACTAATGTCAACATTAATTTCATTAGTAGAGAGGCATATCAAGATGTGAAAATTTATTGCCACTTTGCGGTTTTGTTGATGAGATTATTTCGTGATCAATACTCTAACTTACCATGTGCATTGCACCTGAATGGGTTAGATGTATGTGAGAACTTCTTTAGAAAATTCAATGGCATGGTTGGAGTAGAGAGGGAATATGATTTTGATGTCTTACTTCATGCTATTGGAACCCTTAATAGAGTTGCTGAAGAAGAATCGAATCCCCAAGGGATTCATTTCAATAAATCTCATAAGAAACAAATGAGTATCTGGAACAAATTGCATCAACAAACAGTAGAGGAAGGTGATGTCTTGTCACAATATGATTCAATTTCCACCGATAATAAAATTATACAAGCTCTCAAGATAGGATTGGAGGATGCACAGGGAATTTTACAAGGTCTTGGCATGCAACCAAAAAGACACACAGAAGATTCTTGGTGGTTTAAACCATGGATAGAGGATCACAATGTTCCAACATTTGAAGATGTGGATGAAGCAGTTGATAATTCTCCACCGGTTCATTCGACATCCATATTCCAATCTTCATCTTTTATGGTACTCAATGATAGTGAATTGCAAATGAAGGAAAGTGATTGGAGGCAGGAGTTGGATGGAATTTTAGATTCAGTTGATGAAAATGTAAACATATCTACCAAACCAGTGGTGGAGCTCGATGGAAAGGACATGTACAAATCTTGTTTGGTTAGTCAATTGAATGGAAACCTGACATTATCAAAAGATAGATTGACTAAAGTGAGGAATGGAGTATAGAGATGAGAGGGCCCCCAAAAAGGGTGTTGCAATTGGTTTTGGAATTGGATCAGATTGTGTGGCATTGTTTGAGAGTGAGTTTATAGTTGTAGCTGAATGTACTACAAGAAAAGGTGTATCTCAAAGTACAAAGCACAACGTTTCTTCTAGGACTTGGTACATTGGAAGATTTCAAATAATAAGAAAGAAGGATAGTAATAGGGTGTTTGATTACCATAATGACATTGATCTTTTGGATAGGCCTGAAGGTGTTGAGCTTCAATGTTGTTGGTACAATAGAATAAATGGGAAACACATGTACACATATGATTGAACAGATCATCTATTCATACAACTTGAATATGTTATATCAATGGAAAACCTATCATATAATATCAAGAAAGACACATACAAGTTAGAAGAAAGAGACCACAGAATTTTTGAGGATTTCATTAAAAATTTAAATAGGGTGAAGTTTTCAAACCATTCTAATTTATCTTATCTTTTGTACTACTATCTTATAACTTATTTATGAAGTAGTATTTTTTGTATTATTGTTGATTCGTTTGTATAAATTTCATACTCATTTTATACTCATTTTAATTTATCTTATCTTCAGGTGCAGTGAATGGTTCGGATGCCGAATGGTTGGGATAACTCTATGTGAAGTTATCGATTGTCAAATATTTCTCTATGCGTTCTTGAAGCATGGTTCTTGAGGGTTGCTGAACTGTTTGCTAGTTCAACAATTATGTTTAATATTACTTTCAAAAGGATGAAACTAGTTTTTGTTTGTCAAATTTTGGTGCCCATGCCCATGTTAGAGCTATCATATACTTTCTTTTTCTACTTCAATACTTATATGGAATATTACTTAATGTGTGTTTCTTGAAATGTGTTTTCTAAATGTTTTCTTAAATGGCATATCATGTTCTTTAATTTCATCATGTTTGTGTGGAGCGCATATTAACTCATTAGGAAATTGTGATTGTTGTTGATTCGAAAGATGGCTATGGTGTGGAAATCTCTTGTTATAAAACTCATTGGTGTGCACCTGTTGTGGTATGGAGTGGGTATGATTGGTTATACTTTATATAACCAATGAATCTTATACAATGATGACAAAAATATATAAAGCAATGTACCTTGAGAGAGAGAACATATTATTGGTCTTGTTGGTCCTATAAAGGAGTTGCATGTCCACCTTATATGGTTCACCTCGACCTTTTGGGTTTGTTGTTTGTTTTGTTGTGGCCACCTGGGTTGACTCATGATCACCTCATGATCCTTTATCTTAATTTTTCCATAGGTGATGTTTATTAATGTTTTGATACCTTACCTTAAGGAGCGTGACTGAACTCTCTCCCTCTGCGTGATCTTTGCATGATCTTTGTTGATGCTCCATGTGATATCTTGCTATAGCATCCCCGTGACTAGGCTTTCCTTGTTACACCTTCCACGCGGTCATTTTGCACCAGCGTGACCATGAATCTGTTGGATTTTGGGTCCTCCCGCAACGTGACCGTGGCCTATTTCTTGGGTGGACTGTGGGTTCTTCCACAGTGTAACCATGAGTCTGTTTCTTGGTGGAATGTGGTTCCTTCACCAGTGTGACCGTGATTTGTTTCTTTGCACTTTCTTGGTGGAATGTGGGTCCTTTAACAAGGCCGAAAAACCTATTCCTTAGTGATACCTTGAGAGGTCCTTCTCCAGCATGACTATGATCTATTTTATTGGGTGGAATTTGGGTTATTCACCAGCGTGAAAGTGATCTGTTTCTTGGTGGACTGTGGGTGCTTCACCAGCATGACTGTGATATGTTTTCTTGAGTGTACTGTGGGTCCTTCCCCAATGTGACCGTGATCTATTTTCTTGGTGGACTATGTGTCCTTCTCTAGCATGACCATGATCTGTTTTCTCGGGTGGACACCTAGCATGACCATGAGGTGATCATGAGCCTGTTTTCTTGTGTGGACTGTGGGGTCTTCCCCAGTGTGACATTGAGTTTCAATTTTTGGGTGGACTGTGCTTTTTCAAGCATGACTCTGCAAAGTATGCTTGTGTGTCTCTGCAGTATGTGACTACATCCTTACCCAGCATGACTATGTTGACAGATTGACTGTACTGGGTATGAATGTGCTTGTTGACTAAGAAGTCTGGGTCAGTATGTCGTCTGTATGCTTATGCTTTAACCCTCTTTGGATCTCTCACGAGGTACATAAATTGTTTGTCTATATTGACTTGTCCCTTCGGTGACAAGATCAAATATGAAAAATCTGAGTATATGCTAGATTCAAATATTGGTTATGATTTTTTACTGTTGATATCTATTGTACATTACCTTATCATGTTGTTACTGTACATGGCATTTGATTATTATTGAGGACCAACTTTAATGCAGTGAATAATGGAGCGTTAAGTTGAAAGAGATGAAAATTATGTTTGTTTGGTTTTATTGAAGAGTATTGGTTTTCTTGAAAAGTATAGGAAGCTTACTTTATAATTCTCTTTTCCTTTTACTTTATAATTTTCTTGAAAAGTACTTACAGGTCTCAAGGAGAACAATGAGGTTCTTTTACGGTGGATATGACCCATGTATTAAAGTATACGCACATGAATATTTAAACAGGGTTGATGTTCAAGAAGCTCTTCATGCAAATTTTACAAGGATTCCTTTCAAATGGGCAATATGCAAGTGGGTATCTGTATTCTAATCTCTAATAAGGTCATGTTATTTGTGATTCTAGATCATTTCAACTCTGGATATATTGGGATACAAAAATTTTGAGGGGAAAATCTCTTCACTCTTTATACTGTCTAGGTAGTAGACCTTAGCCATGTGATGTGCTCAGGGAAGGGCAAATCATTTTCCAAATCCTCTGAATTTCTCAAATCCTCTTATTGTGAGGGACTTTGACCCAAATTCCTGTACATGGGCATATGACATGAATATATTTGACTTGCAGCTGGAATGGAAAAAGTAGGACATGATAAGGATCTATCATAAATGGAAAAACCTAGTAAGTATACATTGACATTTTGGTTTTGGTTTCCTGATGCTTTATTTGTGGTTTCTGCAATGAAGTGACATTAGCATTTGGTTTTGTCTAAAAATGACTATTGTGTGATGCTTTTTATCTTAGAACAAGGATAGATAGCTGTGGAAACTAGGCAGCCTACCACTTGGGCTGATCACCTTTTACAACCTTAATATGCACTAGATAATTCTTGGCATGGTCTAGGCCTTGGTTATAATCCTAGTGTTAGTCAGACATATATTGCAAAGGAAGCACTGAGTAGCATATTTTGGTAGTTAGAGTGAGTCTTTTCCACACTATGCGATTAGCAAAACTTTGAGTTCCTGTAATTATGTCTCTTTGATTTTAGTAGTACCAAATCTTGTTTCTTGTAGTCATTTCATTCTCTTCCAGTAATGAATCAATATTCTAATGTTGAAATTATTTAAACAATCATTGCTTCTTGAGAATAATACCTAAATATTCCAGTTATTGAACTCCTTATTTCCATATAGAATACAGTTGATTGCAAGGTCTGATCTTGTCACAGTTGATTGTAAAAACCAAATTTTGATAGTGGTCATATTATCTTCATTAGCACTGCTAATCTTGTACACTTCCTTTTCAACGTCCACATATTTTTCATCAAATGATTCTTCTAGCACATCATCAGTTTACTTCTAAAAACTGTAATGCTACTTTGCTTGATATTATTGACATAGATCTCTCTTGTTGACATCACATTTTTCTGCTCTCTTCTGGGACACATACCATGTCGAATGTTGATATAGTGGCACCAAGGGGATTGATGCCTATTGGTGAATACTAGGCCTTGGTTTATATGGACCTCGGTTACTTGATACATAATAGTCCATAAATAGCACTGGATAGCCATAACACCGTGGGAAGATATACAGAGAATAATGAAAATCTGATTTTATGACCTTGGGAAGCTCTAAGAATCCCATGTTTCCTTTTATTTTTCCTTTGAAATCCTATCATATCTGCTCATAGGAAGTTACATAGTTCCACACTCTGAGGTTTATGTCCATGTAAGCCATCCACATCATGTCATTCATTGATTATCCACATTTCTGTATGTTTTTCCTGTGTAAAAGGGATTCGTCCTTGTTACTCCCCTAAACAGTGCTCATCAGAGAGCTAAGTTGAAATATCTTCTAAAAACTATTGAATGCATATGCTCTCGATTATGTTGATGTAAGCTCTCAACAATGGCAATCAGGTGAGATGTTCTCAGCTCTGAGTTATTTCTAAATAAAGGAAGGGATAATTATACACGAATGCCCAGGTTTTTCAGCAACAAAATATCTAAGGACATTTTTTCTGAAGAATGAAATTCTCATCTTGACAGTTGTCATTTTTCTCCAAAGATTAAATAACACTCTCTAGTGTGTAGAGCATAACAGATTATTAGCTAACCCCTTACACAAATTGGTGCATGCTAGATAATATCAATATAGTATTTTATTGGGTTGTGCTTATGGAAATTGTTATTGAGGTCATTTAGTAGAGCTTAGAAGTGGTAGGCAAGGGAATTATAGTCTTTAATTCTACTTTTAGAGGAATGAAGTGACTGTGGCTTCTTTTGACATGGGAGTGTGCTTGAGTTCGTTGTATCATAGAGGATTCAAATTAGATCTAAAATTTGTTTGTTTGGATCCAAAAAACAGGGCTGACTAGTTCTGCTTTTTGTTCAAGGATGTGAAATGGAATATTTCCACACTCTACTTGGCTCATTTTAAACAAAAATTTGTTGACTGGAAGATGATTTCTTTTTCCTTCTTCCTATCTTCTTACTAATTTCCTGAACAACACTCTGAAATAAAAGGTGCACCAGAATTTTCAAATCAAGCATTTCAATCTATTACTGCAATCAAGTTGGAGAAGAGATGCATTATTTATTTTTCTGAACATGTAATATGCATATTTCCTTGAGGATCAATACAAATTGTATATGGAAGGAAATCATGCTTAATCTGAATAATAAATATTTGCATGAAAACTATTTACAGTGTTGCACCTTAACTAATGTTAGTGTTATTTCTCATCTGGTTGCCTATTACACTTGATCCTGAAAAGAGTTTTCAAGTGAGTCTTCTGGTTTGTGAAAATGTGCATTCACTTGTTCTACCTGATAAAAGATGACTAATGCTATTTTTACTTATGTCATGGATGCAGGGAATCAGAATAACAAAGTATTACCTTTTCTGTGCTCTCTATGAAACAAAGCCAGGTTTAAGTTGCTTGCGTGAGCTGCCATGGCTGTCTCAATGAAAAATGTTGATCCAACATTTCGAGGCATTGGTCAGAAAGCATATCCTTATACATCTAAATTTCACCCTAAGTGGCTTCTTTGTATATGAGCTGAACTTCTACTTATAGATCCCAATGCTCATATATTGTTATTGAAAATAATGGACCATCAAAGATGCATGATTTTGAGCATCATCTTTTTGATACATATTGATAGATTACAATAGGCCACAATGTTTTGTAACATGGAAATTTTGCCATGTTGTTACCTTGGTATATTTTTAGAACTTGTTCCTAAAAGTCAATGGGATGTGAAAAAATGCTACTTTGCCTTTTTATGCAATGCACAAGTTGTACATAGCCTTCAAGTCATTCAAAATACACTACATATTCAGAAGCAAGGAATTGAAATTGATTGAAAAGGATGTAAGTTTCCAAAGTACCTCTAATAGTCATGAGAATTTAGGAATGTGGAAAAACAATGCTTTGCATTTTAACACAACACATAAGTCGTACATGGCTAAATGCCCTGCATCTACAGAAATTGGGAATTGAAATTTATTGAGAAAGGGTAGTGTTTACAAAGTTTCTATTATAGTTTTCATGAGACATTTTAGGAAAGCGTTGAGTAGAATATTTTCCCAAACAAATGCGTGCTAAGCATTTTTTCTTGTTGTAGTGTATGAATCTTCCTTTCGTAACTTGTTAGGTGAATTTGAATCTCAGAGAAAAAAAATTCTGTCAATTGCGAACTGATTCATGTATTGTGGCTCCACAATTGAAAAAGTGAAATGTCATTGGGAATTTTTTGGTGCTTTGTTTCTTGAATTTGTTTGTGATATTTAAATTTAATAGACAACTGCAACAAAGAGTGGGGCATATCACTATGATATACTTTTTTGTCTTGGGAAGGACACTATCCAGGTATTCATACTTTGGATTTCAAGTTGTTTTAGTATAGATTATAGATTGCAATCCATTATTTACTCAGATAACGTTTCAGTGAGAAGATTTATATTTTTATTAGGATGAAGTTGGGACAGCAGCTATAAAGATAGTTGAGCTTGATGCAGCTCTTACAGGTCGTGCAGTGCAATACTGGGAACTACAAGGCCATGAAACTGACAAATTTCTGTCATATTTCAAGACATGTATTATTCCTTTGGAAGGGGGTGCAACTTTTGGATTTAAAAAACCTGAGATAACAAAATTTGAGCCACGCCTTTATGTATGCAAAGGCAGGCGTGTTGTAAGAGTAAAACAGGTGAATATCTTAATTTTGCAATTCATTGATTTGGACTCAGCCGGTTGAAGGATGTCATTTAAAATTCTTCTTTTTATATAGTTGTTAGTTGAGAAGGGAAAAAATGAGTTTTTGTTAATTTTATGCAGGTACCTTTTGCACGAACTTCATTGAACCATGATGATGTTTTTGTCCTTGATACTGAGTCCAAGGTGTACCAATTCAACGGGGCATCATCCAACATCTAGGAAAGAGCAAAGGCCTTGGAAGTAGTGCAATATATCAAAGACAAATACCATGAAGGGAAATGTGACATTGCAGTAATTGGTAAGTTGCATAAGGCTAGAACTTGTTTCAATAAACTTGCAGGGTTTGAATTGTTTAGTATGACTTGTAGGTTTATCTACACCCTATTTTTGAAGGCAGACTGCATATTTCACATCTATTTAACCTCGTCTGGACATTTTCCTATTTGTGTAATAATGGTAGATGATAGGAAGCTTGTAGTAGAATCTGACTTTGGAGAGTTCTGGGCTCTGTTCAGAGGTTTTGCTCCCATTGGCAAGAAGAATGGAAATGATGACAATGCTAGAATGGAATCAACTACTGGAAAACTTTGCAGGTAAAATATTATTCTTTAAGAGTGTGCCACTGTGCACAGAATAATTCTAGATCTTGCATGTAGGGTTATGATTGTTAGCTTTCCTTTTGAAAGTAAGTCAAAGCTAATATATTCTTTGACACCTGATAAGAAGACATACATTAAATAAATTAGGCAATTGGTAGAAGTTTGAAACTCTGACAGTAATTTAAACAAGACATATATCTTAAGTTTATATTTTGTTGTATGTGATATAGAATTGTGGAAGGGGACATAAAGATTGTTGAGGGCCCCTTGTCTAAGGGTATGATGGAGGCAAACAAATGTTATCTAATTGATTGTGGTGTTGAGTTATATGTGTGGGTTGGTCGAGTGACAAAATTTGAAGAGAGAAAGTCTGTGAGTCTTGCTGCAGAGGTAAGCATGTCCTTCTTTTAATATTGATTAGATCCATTGTCGATATTTGAGCTATGAACTTTATTATGGATATCTAAACTTTAATAATATTTTCAGGAATTCATTTCTAATCAAAACGACCAAGGAACACACATAAATCGAGTTATCCAAATATTTGAGATACTACCTTTTAGGTCAAATTTCGACTCCTGGTCACTTAGCAGTGGAACTTCAGGCTCAGAGGATGGAAGAGGAAAAGTTACAGGTGAGTATAGCATTTCTTTGTGCACTAATTAGCTTAGAGATAATATTTTAAGGGGTTTCACTTATTCAATTTTAAACATTCTTTTCAGCATTGCTAAAGCAATAAGGAATCAACGTGAAGGGAATTTTGAAGGCAACTCCACTGAAAGAAGAAATTCCACCATTGCTTGAGGGAAATGGGAAGCTTGAGGTCTGTTGGTTACAGTATTTAGCATTGTTTAGTTAAAAATGGATATATTTCAATACAGTTTGCCAGTTTCTTCAAATTTTCAATCTCCCAATTCTTAACATGTTTGTTTGTCGATTATTTTTTTCATTTTACGGGAGCAAGCCCTTTCTAATGAATGGAAAAGGTCATGTTTATATTGTATCATCAACTTGAATGCAGATATTTGCATCTGGTTGTAGGTCTGGCAGGTCAAGAACATTTCTAAAGCCCCAGTTCCTAAAGAGGATGTTGGTAAATTCTATAGTGGAGATTGCTATATCATACTTTATACTTACCACTCTGGAGACAGAAAAGAAGATTATTTTATTTGCTTCTAGCTAGGGAAGCAGAGCACCCAGGTATAATGTTTAGGATTTTCTAATAGTTTTCATTTAGAAGTACACCATTTCTAACTCTAATATTATGAAATGAACCATGATCAAAGACTTACAATGGTAGGAGCCATTATGAGTACAACCTTCAATGCTATTCTGTAACCATTTTGTCATGGAAGATGTTCATTGTTTATTTTTAGCTTTACCTTCTTGTTTATATGATTCTCATTCTGTGACATCTTGATGTGTACTTTCTTTCCTTTTACTCAGGAAGATCAAGCAGTTGTTGTTCGTCTAACAAATACAATGGCTAACTCTCTGAAAAGGAGACCTGTACAGGTTGGCATTATTGGATATCATGCAAATTTCATAGTTTCTTGCTTGATGTTAGTTTCCTTGAAAATAAGCATGTTTTGCTACTTTCCCTCACATAGATTATCTTGTACATCGCTCATACATGGTAGATAAAATTTCTAAAAATACAATGCAACATTTGAGATTGTGTCCTTCATGTTGCAGGGACATATTCTGGAAGGAAAAGAGCCACCTTGGTTTATTGGATTATTCCCTAACATGACCATTTTAAAGGTTTGTACTGAAGCCTTAACTCTATTTTAAGTCTTAAACTATTGTTTGTTTTCAAATTCAGTTTTCCTATCGTTTGATTGAAAGAGATGCCTTATCTAGTGATTTCCAAGGGACATGTGATCCACTGTAGGGTAAAGCAATGTTGTGATTCATTTCTTTAATATATTTGTCCTTTATCCTGTAGGGGGGATTAAGTGCTGGCTACAAAAAGTACATTACTGAGAAAGGAACTCATGATGAGACATACAATGGGGATGGTATTTCCCTCATTCAAGTTTACGGTACAGGGCCTCACAATAGTAAGGCAATTCAAGTCGATCCGGTCAATATTCATTTTTTACCTTTATTTGTATTTATGTGGATTTGTGCATGAGTGCTTCAAATTTTTATTTATGAACCTTCAGTCTCTAATATGTAATATGTATCATAGGCTATTAATGCTAGATTAAAATAACTGAATAGTGGGTTAAAGTTTCCACATTATTCTGCTAGAGGAAATAAATGTTTAAGAAAGGAAAAGAACGACAATAACAACCCGTATGCCTATTATAGTTTGAGTAGGCCATTTACATGTAAACCTAACTCAGATCCCATGTTCTTGTAGCTATTCTCTATTGGATGTTTGATGTTCAACATATCCCTTACGTACACTTTTTGTTCCAATGAAAACCTCGTGGGGAAACCCAAGGGATGCTTCCCCAAATTTGTGGAGGCATCCTTAGTAAACTTGTCGGCCTAGACTAGTTCTCCCCACCTAGAGGGATTCAAACCGGGCACTTACTGGCATGAAACTAACCAAATTCATAGTAATGTTGGAAAAAACCAGTTGAGCTAACCCCTTGGGCTATATCCCTTAGGTGCACTTGAGCAAAGTATGTTGGATAAAAATTTGTAGGCTCATTATTTCCATTACAATTCCTCTTCCAAATACATAGGAAAAACTATTGCTTAGGTGCACTTGAGCAAAGTATGTTGGATAAAAGTTTGCAGGCTTATTATTTCCATTGCACTTCCTCTTCCAAATACATAGGAAAAACTATGTAACTGGAACTGCTCATGAAGGGCGGGAATACTGTACTATATAATAAGATAGATCATAAAAGTAATTGAATGACGATTGTTATGAAGGTTAAATAAGTGTTGTTAATATTGTCTCACGATAGGCTATTGTATGGTGGTGATGCATAGCAGAGCACATTTACATATTGCAATTTAAATCCCTAGAACAAGCAGAGAATGATGCTCTTAAAATAGTAGAGTATCAACCTCAAGAAATTCAAAGAGAGTCCATCCATCATTTCTCTTTATACAAGATAGTGATTTCAGCAAATTTTGAACCATGGAATGTGGTTATGGGTAGTCACAGAATATTCCATTCTATTCCTTATTAGGGAGAAGATACCTATCCCTCAAAGGCTACGATTTTATGCAAGAATTAAAACTAGCAAATAACTTAGCAGAGAAACCCATGACTTGTCTCTTAGGAGCAGCAATGATGATCTTGATTGATGATTGACAAGCGAGGAGACATCTTTATTTATAGTTCATCAAAATGGAAGATGATTCCACACAATTACAAGGCCACCCTTGGGGTTTTCATTCTTTTAATATTTTGACCATTGATATTTAGTCTTTTGTGGTCCAATGACCTTTTAATCCTTTGTTATTTATCTTTGAGGTACTTTTGTTCTTCACTCAGTGGGTACTTGGACCAATACTATGTGTGCTTGGGTTTCTTAGTCCTTCAAGTGATTCTATGACCACAACAAGTCATATCAAGTGTTCTTCATAGTATTTATGGTCCATGCATGTCCACTCGAAGTGCATCATCATAAATGAGGAGGATTATTATTTTCTTCTCTTGTTCTCCTTGTTTCCATCAGTATCATGTGCTAGGTATTTCAACAAGGGGTGGCTAGTCTCTTGAGAAGGTCTCATATCCCATAGATCAAGGAGAGGAGTGCATATCTGTGTGTGGGGGCAGGGTCATAAAGTTCATGTTTATTGAACAAAGAGGAGAAAGACCATAAAGGGAGTAGCCTTAGTTCATTGTTGAGGAACCCTACACACTTATGAATAATTATTTTGCATGGTGAGGGAAAAGAATGAATGTCGAGTATCATGTCAATATACTAGGTAGAAATCTAAAGGGGTATAAAAAATGTAAATGAAAAAAATGATACATGCAATATACAGCGAAAATAGGGGTTTTTAAAAATTGGGAAGGCATATTGGGAGGGGGTTAAAAAAATGATTTTGGGAGGTATTTTCCAATATTTTTTGAAAATAGGGGTATTGTTTCATATGCCACGAACGAATGTGCTATGGCATGGTTTCACTAAGTGAAGCCCCCGTGAAAGGATTACGACTGATAGATTTTGAGTAATAGACGATTTTAAAACAAAAATATAGCATGTCAAACCCAAAAATGTGTATAAAAGTCATGTAAATAGTCAAAAATCAAAACATTTTACTATTTACCCATAGTGGAGAGCATTTGGAGCATTTTCCTGGCCATATTTTCAGTCGATGATATCGGGAGTTTCCACCGTCAGATTCGAGCATCGTCAATTCTAGGTAATAGCCTAGACCCTACTATTTCATCTTATGTCTTCAATTTTTATTTTTAATGGTGTTTTGGACTTGTATGGAAAGCCCTAAAATCATGGGAGTGGGCACCACTCTTATCCCTTGTGGGATAAGCGGTACCTCACTTGAACTGCGACGAAAACATAGCGCATAGGTAGTGCCACCGCCTGTCCTCAACGGGACACGGGCAGTGCCATCCGTGGATAAATAAAAATAGTCACACAAGAAAAACTAGCTCATTTCAATTGATTTGGATGATTAAGAATGATTTTAACAAGTCTTGTGATTGTTTTTGATAGGTTCTTGCTAATAAAATATGGTCATATTGAAAGAGAGATAGCATGATAATGATGTCACCTTCATCGAATGAAATGCGGGTTGCAAAGCTACATTGAGAGACTGTAGACTCTTAAAATTCTTTCGCACACCCAGTATGGTATCCCATGAGTGATTGCTAGAGAATATACTCCGGATGTGGAATCCGGAGAAACAATATTTCGAGGTTGGTGCTCACATCTTGACAGTTGAGGTAGAGGAAATCTACTTGCTGACTATACTTTCAAGGCGGGGTGCTCCCATTTCGCTACCTAGTTCTTGCGGAGGGGACATCACTACAAAGGAGTTGATAGACCGTCACTGTATTCCTAGGAGAAGGACATTGGGGAAGAAAATCCCCATAAAAGTAGTGATGGATGGACCTCTACAGATTGTATTGTTTACCATGTAGAGAGTGGTGGGAAGCCAAGGAGTGCACCAGTCATCTAGAGCACATCTGATCTATTCCATAGAGGCCATGGAGCCTATAGTCTTTAACTGGATAAAAGCCCTGTTCCGATATTCAAGGATCAGCTGACCAAGTGTCAGCAGGGGTAACTGAAGCAATTTGGTTTCGGTTCCATTCTAGCTTGCTTCTTCTTCAAGCGGGTTCCACAGATGAGGCCTCAGGTGGCCTTTATAGAGCTGAGAGTGTAGGACACTCGCATGTAGTGGGTCCGGACTATGGCCCATACTGGAGTGGGAAGGGGGAAGGTAAAGTTTGGTGACCTGTTCTTTCAATGGTTGAGAGATCAGATCCTCATGGTGGAGGATTATGCATATGCGGGCACTGAATTCAGCGATGACCCTGACCTACCGCTCCCACCTAGCGGACAGTGGGGTGACATCGGTAAGAAGAAAATGGAAATAGTTTTTTTTTTATGTTTTTGATCTTTTATATTTTTTATGTTAAGTAATGAGACTTGAATATTTTCGTACAGACATCGAATATTTTCATACAGACATCGGAGCAGCATGACCTGGGGTAGCTTCCCCATTTTGTACCACAGGGTGACGATGTGACCGGGGAGTTAGAGGAAAACCTGGAGAGGTTGACCGTAGACATCCCTGATGCTTCCATTGATGACCTCCCTCTGAGGTATCAGAGGCCTACAGCGAGAGTACCGAGTTGCTTTAGCAAACTACTACGTAGAGTATCTTGGGAAGTGATGTGTTACCACGAGCATCATTAGACGATGTGTGCATGATTTATCCACTGAAATATAATAGCTTTAGGATTTTGTATGGTGATTTTTACCTAAAATACTACATGCTTCAGATGAGGTCTCGTGACCTATTTTTTGTAAAACATGTTCACATATATATATACAGAATTTTACCTGGTGTTTGTATGTCTCAATGGTAAATGTATTTTACATGAGTTTTATGTGTCTTTAATTGTTTATTTACAATGAACCATGTTTGATTTTCATGTCATGAATGGGAAATATGCCAATCTAGGATGTAATTAACTAATGAGTCAGTAACTACATTATGTTCCCTAGGGATATGCCTATAGGTGATAGTTTAAAATGACCTTTCTAACAAGCATACCCTCCTAAAGAGACAGAGAAGCACATGATTCCTAATAGTATAAACATGGTTTATATGACAAACCACGAGTTTTAATTCCATCAAGACTACCAAATTGCAAACATCTTGGGAGGCAGCCTCAGTCAGAAGACCTACGACTGCTCGATACTTGGCGATGTTGTTAGTAGTGGGACCAATACAAACTGCTCTTGAATTGACCAAATTATAAGTTGGGGAATAGAGAACCCAAGTAGCTGAGGCAAGATTCAAGGTGTGGCGGCAAGCACCATCAGCGAAGCCATAGAAAGCCATCTGCTCTACATAACCAAAACATGGTATAAACAGATACGGACGCTAAACTCAAAACCATATTGAAAATACTTAAGCACATTGAAAGTCAAGCAATATATATATATACAAGATACTATCCAAGAGAGATCTAGGCATAGTACAAGGCTTCCCTAAAGGGATTCCATCATAGTCTATGAGCTCATAGGCCCCTTTCTCTAAAACTTTACAAATGACGAAAGGATCGTACCACATGGATTCAAACTTTCCTTTCCCTAGCTTGTCATATATCTGATCGTAAGTCAAAACTAGGTCACCCTTGTTAAAGGAACGGGGTTGGAAAAATTTCTCATACTACGCCTTGACACATTTCTTGTGTGCCTCATTAGCCAAGGCAGCATATCTCCTAGTTTTGTCAAGGTTGTTCAACTATAAAAATATTTCTTCCTCTGCAGAAGTGTCTAGGAGAAGTTCGACGACAAGTTTCAAGGATGGAATATGACATTGAATTGGTAAGACCACTTCAAGTCCATAGATAAGATGGAAACATGTGAAACTAGTAGCTATTTTCACCGAAGTCCTGTAAGTCCAAAGAGTGGAGAAAATGATATGGTTCTAGTTGGATTTATGGTCTCCAACCATCCCATGAAGCATAGTTTTCAAAACTTTGTTAATGGCCTCTACCTAACCATTAGCTTGTGGATAATAGGGCATATAATTTTCATGGAAAAAACCTAGCTTGGAACTTAGTTCCTCCATCATTTGATTACGAAAATGCGATCCGTGATCAGTAACTATGGACTGTGGGAATCCTAATCTAGCTATGACATGATTGAAAAGGAAGAGAGTGGTAGACTTACCATATTTCACATATGTAGGCATGGCCTCAACCCACTTTGTAAAATAGTCAACGGCTACGATGATGTAACCATGCCCCCTGGTTGAGGTAGGCTTACAATGCATATAATCAATCCCCCATTTGGCAAATGGGCCAATGGAAATGACGGTGTGTAGCGGAGTAGGATGAGTGCGCTTTTTTCGGATAAAAATGTTGACAAGTTGAGCATTTCTTGACAACCTCGTGACAATATTTAAAGACTGAAGGCCAAAAATAGCCAGCGCAAAGGATTTTTTGGGCTGTATCCATCCCAGATAAATGACCGCCACATGCTCCAGAATGGAAATCATTCAAAACTTGTTCAGCTTCCTCATGGGTGAGGCATCACCGAAGAACAGAATCGATCCCACATCTATACAAGGTGTCATTCAAGATGAGGTAGTATTTTGCATGGTGATGGATACGACGACGATCATCACGGGATAGATTTGGATGAAATATTTGTGTTTGGATATAAATGAGCAAATATCCATACCATGGGTCAGTAGTGCTTATCAGGAATAGGAATTCATCTAGAAATGAATCACTAGGCTCAAATTCCATGGAAGCACAGGGAAGATCACACATGAGCTCGACAAAGAACAAGGATTTCTTTGATGTGGATTTGGAAAATTCCAGATTAAACTCCTGTAGTATTACTATCCATTGGGATTACTTGCCCCCAAGCACCTGACGAGTCCAGATGTAATACACAGGGTTCTGGTCTACCAATACAGTGGTTGTGTGGATCAAAATGTAGTGACAAAATTTTTGAACAACAATGACCATGGCCAATGCTAATTTCTCCACGTGTGAATATTATGTTTTAGAATCCATAAGATTCTTACTAGCATAGTAAATCACGTGCTCCTGATTGTCGGTATTTTCCTACACCAAAACCATAGCGATGGTAGTAGTGGAGGCAGCAATATATAAGATAAAGTCCTTTGAATAATCCAAGGGGTGTATCATGGGTGAATGAGTCAAAGCGTGTTTGAGATTATCAAAGTCTCATTGGGCTTGGTCATCCCAAAAGAACGAAGTGTCCTTCTTAAGGAGACGCATATAGCCGTGCGTTTTCTTTGCAAAATTACACATGAAACAACGGAGAAATTTTTCCTTCCCTTGCAAACTTTGGAGTTTGAGAAGATTGGTTGGGGCTGGTAGAGATAAAATGGTGGCAATTTTCAAAGGGTCTATCCGGATGCCATCCTTAGAGACCACAAAACCTAACAGGCATCCTGTCTCAACGCAGGAAACACATTTATGCGAATTGAGCCATATATTATAATGACGACATCTCAAGAAAATGCCTCTAAGATGACCACGGTGGTCCCCCCATCGCTGTGAATGAGCAGGGAGGTCGTCAAGGTATGGTTCAACAATATGTTTAATATCGTGAAAAACATACGACATAGCATGCTGAAAAGTGGCTCCAACATTTTTTAAGCCAAACGGTAACTTCCTATATGCAAAGGTTCCCCATGGGCAAATGAATGCCATCTTGTGCTGATCGGTGGGTAATATCTCAATCTAATTATAACCAAAAAATCCATCCATGAATGAGAAGATGACACTTTCGGCACAATTGTCGATAATCTAATCGATATGTGGAGTAGGAAAGTTTTCTTTGGGACAAGATTTATTCAAATATCTAAAATCAATACAGACTCTAATGGTTCCCTGATTTTTATTGACAGGGACAACGTTCGATACCCATTTCATCAGGGGTACGGGAGAAATAAACCCAGCTTTGAGAAGTTTCTCTATTTCAGCTTTAATAGTTGCGGCCTTCCATGGATGGGATTGCCTTAGTTTTTTCCTGACAGGTTTAGCAGTGGGATAGGTTTTAATTTCATGGACCACAATGGATGGGTCTATCCCCAGCATTTCTTCATAAGACCAGGAAAAAATATCGCTAAATTCTTTGAAAAGTGCCTTGTATGCTTCAGATTCTTCTGCCGAGCAGTTCTACCCAACATGAACATGCTCGATGGTACCAGGCTTGGCTGATATGTCAATCGGATTTGTCTGAGTGATGTTGCATAGGTTTTTTTTAGAATATGTGTCTTGAAACAATATAGGACTTTGAGGTGCATTGACAATATCAATGGAAAACATGGATGCAAAGTCATGGTCTACTGAACTGGTGTTGGGGAGGAACGAGGATCTATGATGGTGATCCTCCCAGATAGGCTCATCCGTATTCATGATCTCCATAATGGAGTCGTTGGAAGGAAAATTCTCAAAGAGATAATCTAGAATAGGAAGAGATGGTTCTAACCATTAGGGCAGGTAGTAAGGGTCTGAAGCCACCAGATGAAGTTCATCAGTGTGATCATCGGAAAGGGTTTGAATGATGTTGTACATTTCTTCATGTGGCCTCAATGAGGTGGACTCAACAATTTGTTTTCCCTTTGGATCATAATCAAATGACTCAGTCATATTTACTGTCGCTGTGTCTATGTTAGGAGGAATGGATGGAAAAATCCCCATAAGGGATGAGTCCTTCAACATGCCTACCCCAATCAACTGGTAAGCAGGAGGGGACTAGCCTAACATAGGGATGTTATTAGCTGTGGAGGTAGTAACATCTAGTGTACAGAAATAAAGCTGGTCAATGGTGACAGTTCTACCTAGATGTGGAAATTGGACTGTTCAAAATACT
This sequence comes from Pseudotsuga menziesii, assembly GCA_001517045.1. NCBI lineage: Eukaryota > Viridiplantae > Streptophyta > Pinopsida > Pinales > Pinaceae > Pseudotsuga > Pseudotsuga menziesii. The sequence continues at coordinate 154,139 of LPNX011113806.1, read as the reverse complement.
GTCGAAGCGACATTAGTCATGGTGTAAAACCAATTTCTCCCTAGAATGAGGTTGTAATCTAACGAGGTGTCTACTACTTCTACTTGAATAGAAACAATTTTTCCTCCAAGCTCGACTGCAAGGTTTGATATGAGACCATGGGGCTGGAAACCTTGTCCATCAAAGGATTTCAGAGTCGTAGGTGATGTTACAAGCTCGGGAGAGCCGATAGCTTTCCAACAAGACAAGGACAAAACTGAAGTTGAAGCTCCTTCGTCTAAGATAGTTCTAAAGACCTTCTTTCTGACTACTTTCACGATGATTTGGAAAGTGAGTTTTTGAGGTAGTCTAGACTTATAGTTCTCAACATTGAAATGAATCAAATTAGTATTGTCCGGGACTAAAGCTCCTAACACAGTTAACAAGTTTTTGCATTATGTAGTACAACTTTGGAGCACTTCCAAGGTAGACATTGCACATGGTGTAGGAGTGAGATCTTCAACTACATTATAAAATTGAGCATCTCAGGAATTAGGGTTGAAAATAGCCTTCCGAAGAGTACTCTTGGGGGGACTCAAAACCATCTCGAGAGTAGGATTCTCGATGGTTAGGGGGGCAGTAGACGAGCAATCGAGAGAACCAGTAGAGGGAGATTTTCCTGAAGAAGAATTGTCTTCTTTCTTGTCTGTGGGTTTGTCATACTCTGACTTTGAGTCTGCAAACTAATAGTATCCAAGGACATCATACAAATTTCCTCTGACGAACTAGAGTTTCCCTGATTAGACATGTGGTCTATCATTTGTTGTTGAGAGGGAAAATGATCCATCAGAACTGTGGGTGCGGGATTTGTTTTCAAAAATTGGGTGATTTCGTCCCAACAGAGACACTCTTTTGTGAAATGGCCACCTCCACATAGCAGACATGGATATCTTGCTTTTATTTTCCCTTTATCGTTATCGTTGGTGGTTGGTTTTGGATTCTCCTGTTGGTTTCCAGGTTTTTTATTTTTATCTTTACCTTTATTTTTATTGTTGTTGGAGGTTTGAATACTCTGAATAGAATTGGCCTGGGCGGAAACCTTGGGAGTAGGAGTAGGGGTGGAATTCTGGGGTTGCTTGGCAGTTTTTACTATTGACGGGGACTAGATTGAACCAACAATCCCATCAACAGGGCTTCTGCTAGTGGAGTTGCAAGATTGGTGCTTGGGTGAGGAGCTTGAGGAATCAAGTCATACAAAGTTCCAGACTGTGAATATACGAAGTCCAGATATTGGCCTCGACTAATGGCTTTCTCTTCAGTAACGGCCCTGCCCATAGCCACATCTTAGGAAATCAGAGGCAACAAATATTTTGTAAACCAATCAACTAATAACTAATCCAGAATAGGATCCTTAAGAAGTCTTCTCCACCTTCTCCACTCATGGATATGATCGAATATGTGGGTGGAGGTGTTCTGTCGCAGAGAAGTTAAGAGATCAATACCTGTTTCATAAAGGATAAGAAGCTTAAAGTGCGTAAGAAATACAACTTCCAATTAGCCAAAATCCACAAACGAATGTTGTGGAAGTTCAATGTACCATTTTGCGGCTTTACCGGTCAAAGTTCACTGAAAGAGTCTTAAAAAAACTGAATCATCCATAAGGGAGTTTGAAGAACACCACAGATGGAATGTCATGACATGGTTTTTTGGATCGTCTCCCTGCTTCCCATCAAACTTTGGAATGTCCGATGGTAACTTTACTGGAATGGGAGGCCATGAGGGGTTATGTTGAATGGGGCATTAATCAACTTGGACAAATCAGGAAAGTCCAAATTTGCTAGGAAAGGCAACTGACGATTAGGTTGCACATACTGGTAATATTGATATGGCATATAAGTACCAGTAGGACCATAAGTAGACTAATAGACAGGTTGTTGTGATGAATAACTACTAGAAGATCCACCCATAGGGGGTTGATTTCCAAGATCAATACCATTAGGACCATTAGAGCCTCTGAGAGGAGACCCATCAGGGCATCTGGGACCACTAGACCCTTGGGGACCTTTGGGAGGTAAACCCACGGAGTCTCTGGAACCACTAGGAGGAGGGCCACCAGACCCTCTAGGGGCATTAGGAGGGAAGCCAACAGCCCCCCTAGGACCACCAAGACCATTAGGACCATAAGGGGGAGAGCCACCAGGCCCTTCGGGACCATTAGGCCCCACAGGGGGAGGACCTCCATAAGGTGGTCCTCTGTCACCTCCTGCAGTATGAATAGGTATCCCCCCCATAGCTGGCATGTAGGACCAGTTAGGCTGCCCCCATAGCGTGAAAGTATTACTAGGATATGGAATTCTAGCATAAGGCATTCCTGAAGGGTTGGGTGGATAATTAATGTTTCCTACAAGTACTTGATTTGTTGTATAACCATAACCCCAAGAGGTTTGATTGGTTACAGTTTGTGCCCCCAACGACTGACCTGAACTAGATGGGGGGTTAACCACATTAGTGTGGGTGGGCAGGACATAAACTGTAGGTTTCTCTATACCAGAGGTCTATCCCTGACTAGGTACAATTATGTTGCCAGATAAGGTAGGTCATGCTGAGGGTTGCCCCCCTGCACTAGAAGGTAATGATGAAACAAGAATTGAATGGTGAGCCCTAGGTGCGAAAGACCTGGGAGGATTGGGAACATACATAATATGGAAGCTGGCGGAGTTGGTTGTTTGACCTAGGTTATGTGGAGTCATTGTGCGATCTAGAATCGGTTCAATGGGTCTCATAGAATCTGCAAGTGACTGATATCCCATAGGAACAACTACGGAACGTGACGGTGGTGTTCCCAATATGTCATCTATTTTATTTTCAATCTCCTATGCACGGAGAATAGCTTCCTGGTATTTTCTATGTTCTTCTTCATCTGGTGAAACTTCTTTAGAAAATTTTAAATGGGTGCCAAATGAGGCAATGGCTTATCCTATAGAGGTATCCTGAAATGGAGCATTGGGACCGTAATATGGACAGGTAGTATCATCAACATGACCTTCTATGGGAGAATGGAATGAAGTATTACCCCAAGAAGGTTGTTGGACCAAGGGAAGTGGGTGTGAAGGATATGGTCCTCCACTTTCCACAACCATATTCTCTCCCACTTGGGAGTTGGTAGCAACTCCTTGGTTGATAAATTCCATAGGATTCTCTCCTGAAATAGGAATAAAATCAGGTGGCAAGCCCCGTACTCTTCTAGACTGTCTTAGCTCAGCCAGTTTGTATAGCTCCTATCTAACCTAGGGTCTCAAAAACTAGAAAACACACAAAAAAATTTCCCTACTCAAGCTATAGGCCAAACAAGCAAACTTAAATGACACGAGGAGTTCAGATAGTCATGTCTCTCACCAGGATTGTTAAGAAGGTCCCACTAGCGATATACCTCAAGGGTACATGCGTAGTAATCTCCCTAAATGCTATTTTTAGTGTATGGCTCCAAGCAAGGCGACCGAAGGGATTTTCTCAGATGGATAAGGTATCCTAGTGGGGTCTCCCAATATACGCAAGGTACGTGGGAGCTCAAATCGGTAGTAGTGTTGTCTAATGCGTAACCGTTCACAAGGGGCCTTCCGATATACAATAGAGTATGTGAAGTACCTTTATATATACCTCAAGGGTACGTGAAAGGCCGTTCGATAAACCAAGAGTACGTGGAAGAACCGTGTGAGTCCTGGGATGTAATGCGGATGAGTAACGACAAATCCTATGCCTAACGACGCCCGAACACGTCTCTAGCCTATCACTCAAATTGCTATGTAAATTTTTACCTATAACTACCGTTAATTTTAAAGTGGACGGTTAGGTGAATGCATGGAATTTTGATAGAAAAAGTAAAACCATGCAGTATGCATACGCAAATATTTCACTTTACCATTCGTGGTATGCCTACCTACGGGAGGGAAAATAGTATTTTCTTTTCGTTTTAAAACCAAAAATATCCAAACAAAAATCTTAAACAAATTAAAATCAAAGACAAGCAACAATTTCCAAACTCATTTTTCTTTTCTAAAAGCAATCAAAATGGGAAGAGTCTCTTTCCCTAAAAGAAAACAAGAAGCACACTACATGCATATGCACTCTATTTTTTTATTTTTCTTAAAACATAGATAGATCTAACTTAAAACTACAATATTTTTTTATTTTGATGAGATAGTACTAATGCAAAAGGAGACAAAAGAACACAGAGAACTTGAAAGCTTGTGAGGCTAATCAGAGATCCAATGCCTTATGCTCAATAATGTTAATGACCTAATCTCAGTCAAAAAAATTTCTTTTTAACAAGCAAAAATAAGTCTTCTATGGAAACAAAAAATGAAATCAAGATGCTAATCAAACGGTTTTTCTTTCAATCTTTATAATAGAAATGAAAAGAGAGTTCACTATAGCCTAAGCTTTCAAAAAGGAATTCCTTTCACAATCACAACCAACAAGCACAGAAGGAAATGAATAATCAACAAGCCTAGTCTAGCTTTTAAATTCTTTAATCAAACCAATCTTTTACCACAGAATTTCAAACCATGCGCATTCAGATTCTAACACATAAGCCTGACAGTGCAGGGCTGAAAGAAAACAAACTCAATTTTTTTGCAAACAATGAGAAAAAACTAGTCTTGGAACAAGGCCTACTTGGCACCGTGCTGGAGGGGTCTTGACACAGTGGTTCTGGACAAGCACTGCTTCTAGATAAAAAGACTCATGTGGTGGCACCGTGTATGGGTAACAAAGTTCAGGCGGTGGCACCACTTCTTTCCAACAACACATGAGCGGTTCCCTGAATAGATCCAAGACACAAAGCAGAACGAAAGATCAAGTTAGAAATTGATCATATCAAGGCGAAAATTGATGGATTGACAGTAAAAAAGAGCATAAAAAGTCAAAATAGTTCATATCTGAAAGTTCCAAACCAAAATTCACTAATTCAGATGGCAGATCTGACTGAAGAGAGTTGGAGATGGAGCCTGGATTCAGACAAGAGTTCAAGAACTAAGGAAGATCATATCAACTGAGATTTGCACTATTCCCTAGCATAGTCACTAGATTTGTAATTAGGAATATTGCACCTTCTGCGGACAGAAGCTGTTCCTTTGTTCTGAATCATTCATATTTAGAAGAAATGAGTGAACGAAAAAGGATGAAGACCTTCCCTAAATGTTGTAGACACCTGGAATGCTGCTTCAATTGTGAACATGTGTACCTGCAGACAGATCAAACATGCAAACACATCAAAGCTACCAGAAAATCGTCTACTTTTCCATGTTAGTGACTAAGGAATCTAACAGCATGTACATGTGAAATTAAAACAACAGTAATGTGGGATGGAAATCAGCTTTGCATTAAAGATGTATGGAGAATCTTAAAACCGTTGCCTTAGTGTCGACAAGCACCTCCACAAGACAAACACTTCATCCCCATAAGCTCCAACGTTTCTCTCTATCCTCTCCAATGACTTGGGCTAAGTGGTCAATCCAACATCATAACAATACCTCTATAGTTCTCCCCCTCAACTATGGACATGAGCTTGTATTTATAAGTCTCAATAGATAGGGATAGTTGAGAGAATTATGGGTGAGGTGGCTCCAAGATCCTACCATGGGGGATCTCGAGCTCAACTGACCCATAATGATAGGGATAAGGGAGGACACGAGGCTCATGATCTAGAAGTCTCAAGAAACTTCTCTTTTTCCCATTTTACCCAGGGTATCACTTTTCTTCCCTTATGACAGAGCGGTGTTACAGAGAGAGATTCCTATGGCTTGGGGTACCACAACAGACAACTTAACTCTAGAAATCAATCCTTGCCTATATGCAAGAGAAACCAAATATCTAACACTAAAGGATCTCGATTCATACCTTATTCCGGACGGTTGATGTAGATCCCTGTTGAGCTTTCCAACTCCAGCTTGAATTGATAAATTGCTTCCTCAACATTCAATAAACAAGACAAGCATGCTATATATAATTGTGTTAGACCTACTCTAGCATATATAATAAATAACATATAAGCATTCGAAATCATCCATGGATCAAATATTTATTCAAATACACATTATTGGATAGGAAAAGATATTTCTATTAATATAAAATAGAGATTACAATAGAGACAACCTATGTCAGCACATCTGCGAATCGGAGAAACTGAGTCCCCCACTTGGGCCTCCACCACTTCAATCCTCCATCTCTCGATAGCAAGCTCACAAGCAAAGGGCATGCTTGGGAAGAACACAAAAGTGCTCCAAGGGACAAAGGGATGCAGACTCAAGTATAAGTTCTGGCAACAATGGAATATAGTTTTCTTGCTCTCAATTCCTCATGCCTTCAATGTATCCAAAGGGTTCCTTATATAGCTCTTTAATGGGGTAATGAAAGGTCAAATCTGAGTGATCTCAAGGCATATGGAGGGCTAGGAGACAAGTGAGTTGGATCCACATCAAGGAAAACTCCAAAATAATTTGGCCTTTTGCACACATCCCGATGTACACGGTTTTAGGGGTCAAACCCGCGTATATACGCGAGAAAGGGTTTAAAAGTCGCGTATGGCAATTTTTGCATGTTTTTAGGGATGATCTTGGAAACATCAAAGGAAAAAAAATGGTCCATGGGGTCTAAGGAGTCTGTAGAGGGACAGGGAAGGCCATAAAAATGTGATTCAGCATGTGTGGTAAAATCAGCTATAATAGATGCCGCCTAATGTGTGAGATCAGAGGGGTCATACGATGGTCAAAATATATTATAAATTCATCCTAGAAGTGAAGTGATGAAGAACCCAGTGGAAGAACCAGCCATCCAATCAGCACTATACAATGATACAACTCTGCACATAACTGCAAATACATATAGCAGTCTCGGATACATAAGAGCACAATGGCCATGAATAGGCATGATACAATATGACATATGTGGTCATCGACATGTACAATATCAATAGATCAAAATATCCATGATGAAGATATACAAAGGATCATGATCTCCATGAAGACTGAAGATATATAATGGATCAAGATCTCCATAATGGCTGGAAATGTCTGACATATACTCGAATCAAGTCATGAGAGCTGAAATCTCATGAACACTGGCACGATCATGGAGGTAGAATATAAGAGATACCACCAGTTTGGAAGGTATTATACACAAACCGCTATGAGTACATGTCCTACTATGTGAATAGAGGTGTTGAGTTCGAACATAGTAGTCCATAATCTGATTACCAGTCATTGATGTATACCGTTAACAAACGCGAGATCACCCACCGATAATGAAAATGGGAATCTAGGTACTAGAGTGCAAACTAACAAGTGTGAATAAATGTGTTGAGGTCGAACACTTGAGAGAACCCATCAATCAGGGGACATTGATGTATTCCCAAAAAATTGTCGATGGCAAGAGAACTTGCCATTAATGACCACAAGTCTCAGAGCACTAAAAAATGACTCTAGATTCCTATCCCAGAATAAATGATCTAAAGTCGATGGGATGAAATCTACTGGAAGGAGGGCATTAAGGCATCCCCCATCATCCAATACGAGGTACTCAGCAAAGTTGTATAATGTGGAAGGAATCGATCATAAGGTGCACGAACCAGCAGCTGTACCGGGAATGGCCGATATGCAAAAGTCAAGATAACTCAGGAATGGCCGACTCACATTTCAAATTGCTTCGAACAAGAGCATAAAGGTGAATGGTGACTGAATGTAGGTAGCATAGAATTGATATGAAAAACTAAGACATCTCTGTGACATAGGAGGCATCGACAGAGGCTCCATAGGGACTGGAAGCTTAACCAGTTGGTGGAGATAAACTCAGATAAATGAGTACAGCTCCTAAAGTCAAAGTATTAACCCAACCCACAGATGTGATATAAAGTGCTCTGTTCGAAGGCGACACGACTTGACTGCTGCCAAAGATAACATCTTTTCTTGGCTGGCTTTTTGGTTTTTTAATTTTTTTTGGACATTTTCAAATATTTGAAAAGCTTGAAAAAGAATAAAATTGCTTTAAAGTTACATACTAGGAGGAGATGAGTGTTAATTGGGAAAACAAACTAGTTCCAAGCAGTGGAACATACCTATGCTCAATGAAAGGACACATGTGTAGGATAGCGACACTCGAGGGAAAGTCCCCTCCCGGTAAGAATAGGTAATCAAGCTGCAAAGGATATATAAAATGGCTCTGCTTGGCTAGACATGAGACAAGCTCAGTCTATATGGCTTATACTCAAAATTTGGGAAGCCGACATAAGGTTCAATGAGGCAGGAAAATCTCATGATAATGCAATTACAACTTGACATAAAAGAGTCCAGGGGAAACAGGCCAGCAAAAGATCAAGAGGAATATGAGCCTCTTGCGAAATGTCATGGCAATACTATACAATGGACTCCCACACCCTACAGGACAAACTATCAGCATGGGCACCAAATGCAAATAAGGAGCTAACTAGGGTACCCATGTAAGGTCAAGCTCTACCATTCTAATCATGCCACTTCTAAAACAACAAGAAGGTTCCATGACAAGATAGAATGGGTTAGTACCTATGGTTATAATGAAACGGTCATAAGGTCATGCAAAATGAAAATGGAGGTAAAACCTAACCTATATGCCAGTTTAAACATGATATTTGAAATCAGCACGAACGAGTCAAAACAATTGTCGAAACGACGCTCAAAACGGTCTCCTACATCATATATTAGTCAAAAATGGTCCAAAAGGGTCAGAAACGGTCCAAAACTATAGAAAAGGGGGTAGAAATTTTCAAAAAATTGAAAATTTTCTATAGATAGTAAAAAATTCAAAACATTATATAACATTTGAAATTTTTACCCAATTGAGCTCAGAACTTCAAACACGAATTCCAGGAGATCTAGCGGGCGGAATCCGACACCGTTTTTTTCAGGTAATTTCCCAGGCCCTGCTCTTTCATTTTCATGTAAATTTTTCAACTTTTCATGGTCCAATTTGATTTCTAGGCCACCCTAAAGTATGCGCCATGACCCATATGAAAATCAAGGATTTTTTCGCGTATAGGGCTAGATATACGCGGAAAAAGGCCTCAAAGTCACATACATACGCGGTTGTTTAGCAAACAATCGCGTATGCAGTCGTGTTCAAGTTTTTCTAAGACTTCTAATGACTCAAACTTGAATTAAATGTGCGAGATGGTTCTAGAATGGAGGTAACGTGAGCATGGGGATGTAGAAGAAGCAGTACGGGGTGATCTAATGGCACAACAGGCTCTTCGCGCATGCAGGCTCTACATGTTTTGGTGTCTTGGTGGCTTAAGGGCCAAACCAAGACTACTGCAGATGCTAGTAGACTACTGGGATCTTGACTCAGAGTCTTTCTAGATCGATGGGATGTCCCTCACCATAGAAGTGGAGGACATATACTTTATTATTGAATTGTCCCGATGGGGGGAAGTGGTGAACCTACGTTCTTGTGGGCCTAGAGGTGGCCTCACCATAGATGAGTACATAGCAGTGTATTTTTATCCGGACATGGAGAAGGTCGGGAGTCAGATCCCAACTAACTCCATACAGGTGCTAGGCCTAAAGGACATACTACTGACACTGGGCAGGATAGCAGGCTAGCCTCACTCCACCTTGACTCGTGGTCTCTGAAGTTCTATGCAATGGAGTGTATGAGACCCATAGTTTACGATTGGAGCACTACACTATTGGGAAACATGAAGCACAAGCTCAACGAGTGCAATATGGGAAGAGTACAAAACTTCGATTTCAATAGCATACTGAGCACATTTTTCTTTGAGCATGTTCCAGGATTGAGCCCTAGAGTTAACATTCCTCTTCATGGGGTTCGAGATACAACCCAACGATGTTGGGCAGATGCGATGCGCAGACTGGGTGGAGGTAGGGTATCCAACCCCTATCCAGTTGATTTCTTTCCATGGTGGCGGTGGCAGATAGTTGCCATTGATGACTACCCCTATGTGGGAATAGATTTTTGTGGAGATCCCGACATACCACTACCACCAGGATCGGCATACAGTGACATTGGTAACGAATCCCAACCCCCTTTTTAAGTTTATTGAATTATTTAATTTTTTTGTGTTTTTTGATATATGGAATCAAAAAGATATGGTTTTGCGTGACAACACATAGTGACATCCTGTCAGATGTATGCAGACGTAGGACCACAACGACCTAAAGGCTTCCCTCATCATAGATGGAGGGGAAGAGGAGATGACATTACGGGTGTGGATGCGGAGCGGACGCTCCAAAGCATTCATACCAACTTGTGCAGCTGACACATAGGGTACCCATGGTGCAGGTAGAGGACCTGCCTGAGGCCATGCAGCGTCAGGTGGTGGGTGTGCCACGAGCATGGGTGCGGTTGTTTCGATGACTAGCTAGAGCCGTGGTGACATTCCATGATCAAAACCCCCCTCCTCCTCCCCAGGCTTAGATACGTGTGAGTGATACATTTTGTACTACCATGTATTTATATTTTGGTGGCTCGAAAGCCCCATTTTGTATTATGACACTATGTATTATCACATTTTGGATGTTTAATGAATTTTTTTATGATGATTAGTTTATTTATTTACATGTGTAAAAATGTATGTTTGTGATGAGCTTATTGTCTATGAAACAAATTTCAATATAACACGTAGTTAGCATATGAGTCAGCCACTTGATTATAAATTCTTGGAACATGTATGTATGTTATGTTGTCAAATTTCAGTTCTAACAATATCACACGTAAGAATCTCCGTAATAATGTTGGATCTCTAACATGATACAAGCCATTAAGCTGTGACACTACTAACTACGAATCAAGACGTACCTCAAGAGATAGAACACCATGTGAAATGGCATCACGTAGAAGCTCCATAATGGCACTATATTTAGCAACATTGTCTAAAGAGGGTCGTAAACATATGCCTCCTGAAGACAATACTTGACCCATAGGAGTATAAATCACCCAAGAAGCAGAGGCCGAGTTTTAAGTGTGACGGCTTTCACCATCCACGAATCCTATATAGATGGAAGACTCCATTGACATCTGCCATAAGAAACGGAAGCTAATCCACAAACCCGATCACTATAAGAAAAACCTAACTATGCAAAATGATGTACAATAATATACAATAGTCAACCCTGGCTGAAAATCATGCATAGTACTTTTTAAGATAGAGCCCATTTCTAGGCTCTGCCAAGGCCGTCCCTTCGTAATCTACTAGCTCATAACTTCCCTTCTCTAACACATGTTTAACCACATAAGGACCATGCCACATGGGGTTGAATTTTCCTGTCCCCAAGGGTTCCTTAGCTTGGTCCCACAAAAGGACCAAATCTCCTTCACTTAACTTCCTTGGACGGACAGATTTATCATACTAGACCTTAACACGACGCTTATTCACTTCTAGAGCCACTAAAGCATCTCGGTGCTACTCATTAAGCTACTCCAAATGGACCAGACATTCCTCCAATAGGGAAGTGTCTGGTAAGAGCTCTATGGCTAGTTTCAAAGAAGGAATTTCGCACTCAACTGACAATACAGACTCCACTCCATGTACAAGCTGATATGGACAAAAATCAATGGAAATCTTAACCACGGTCCTATAAGCCCACAAAGAAGGATATAACATTCTATGCCAATTGGTGTTTCTTTGTGCGATGGTTCATTGGAGAATAGACTTGAGTGATTTGTTCACTGCTTCAACCTATCCATTCACTTGAGGGTAATAAGAAGAAGAATGCTCCTGCTTATACCCTAACTTCGAGGCCAACTCTTCCATCATCCAATTCTGAAAGTGCTTGCCATGGTCAATGACAAGCTCTTTTGGAATACCGAACCGAGTAATAATCTGGTTGAATACAAAGTGTGCAGCTGTCTCACCGTCGGATTTAACTGTAGACATAGCCTCAATCCATTTCGTGAAGTAGTCAACAACCACGATAATATGATGATGCCCCCCAACTGAAGCTGGGTTGCAATCCATGAAATCAAGCCCCCACTTAGTGAAGGGACTGACGGTGATAATAGGATGTAACGGGGCTGGATGTGAGTGCATATTATGTGCAAACACCTCGCAAGGGTGGCACTTCTTGACCACCTTAACACAATCTTTAAATATCAACAACAATAAATAACTCGCTCTCAAGATTTTTTGGGCTATAGAAATCCCAGATAAATGACCACCACACACCCCTCCATGGCAATAATTCAGCACAAGCTCAGCCTCTTCATGAGTTAAACAACAACATAAAATGGAATTTACCCCACGGAGGTACAATGTGTTATCCACTATGAGGTAATTCTTGGATACGTGATGTAATCGTCATCGTTCATCCCGTGAAAGGTGAGTAGGGACCTTCAATGTTTGTAAATATATGATAATATCCCCATACCATGGATCCAAATTTGAGATTAGGAAGATGTGCTCATCAACAAACGTATCATCACAAACTTCCTCCTCCTCCTCCTTGCTCAGGAAATCAAATATAAGCTCCACAAAAATCAATGATTTCGTCGATTTTGCCAAAACAAACTCGAGATCGAATTCTTGCAAGATGACAATCCACTTATTATACTTTCTCCCTATCATCCTTCTAGTGAGGAAAAACTGAAATGGATTGACATGGGAAACCACCAAGGTTTGGCAAAGGAGAATATAGTGTCTCAATCTTTGAACCGCATGAACAGTAGATAAGGCAAGCTTCTCCCAATGGGAATAATGGATTTCCACATCTATAAGGTTCTGGCTCAAATAATATATGACATTCTCTTGGAGCTCCTCATCCTCTTGAACCAAAACCCTACCAATCGTCTCCATAGACGCGACCACATAAAGAAGAAAATCACGGCTATAGTCGGGTGGACTAATCACCAGGGCTGATGCTAAGGCTCGCTTAAGCGCATCAAAGGACTCTTGGGCTTGCTCATCCCAAAAAAAGGTAGTGTACTTCTTCAAAAGACGCATAAAGCCTCTAGTCAAATTGAAAATGTTCATGACAAATCTCTGTAAGAAGTTTTCCATGCCTTGCAAACATTGAATATGTCTAATGTTTCTCAGGGGAGACAATTGAAGTATTGCCTCAACCTTCAAAGGGTCGACTCTTATACCCTCTTTGGAGACAATGAACCCTAATAAGCGACCATAATTCATGCAAAAGATGCACTTGTGAGGATTTAACCTGACCAAATAATGGCGGCACGTTTCGAACACTAATCTCAAATGGTAGGAATGACGCATCCTCTGACAAGAATGAGTAGCAGGGTCATCCAAAAAGACTTCAATAATCGATTTGAGATCATGGAAGATCAAGGTCATAGCCCGCTGAAAAGTGGCTCTGATGTTTTTAAGGCTGAAAGGTATCTTTCGATATGCAAAGGTACCCCAAGGAAAAATAAAGGTAGTCTTATGTTGGTCGTCAGGTTTGATCTGTATTTGATTGTATCCGGAAAAGCCGTCCATAAAGGAAAATACCCCGCTTCCCACACACTCATCCAAAATCTGATCGATAAATGGTGTGGGAAAATTATCCTTAGGATAGACATGATTCAAGTCATGGAATTCAGTGTATATATGGATTGTTCCCTGCTTCTTATCAACTGGAACAGGGTTTGAAACCCACTCTGTGAAGGGAATGGGATAGATAAAACCAAAATTCAACAACTTTTCTATCTCAGTCAATCATGGGTGCTTTCCTAGGATTCACCGCACGCAAGCGTTACCGAACAGGTTTAGCATTGGGATAAGTTTTAATTTTATGCTCAACAATGTGAGGGTCGATACCTGGCATTTCCTCATATGAATAAGCAAATACATCATGAAATTCTTTGAATAGCTCAGTATACTCTTGAATCTCAGCATGGGAACATTCTACCCCAATATAGACATTCTCAATCTTGCCAGGATCGTGAGAGATATTGATAAGAATGGTAGGAGATATATTTACCATGTTTCCATCAGCCATCGGACCAGGAGAGCTTAATGGAACCAGGGGACTACCAATTCTCTCACTAGGAACCTCCCTAAAGTCCTCACACTCCAAACGGTCAAGCTTGGGAAGGAAGTAAGATCTATGATGCAACTCTTCCCAAGGTGGCTCAACCCCAGACATAGCCTCAATAATGGCTTCATTTGAAGGAAAAACACTATCAAGGTAGTCATGTGCATGAGAATACTGAACTGCCCATACAGGAAGCACATATGGGTCCTCCTCCTATGTCCATGAAGAGGAAGGATTAGGCTCTACAACACATCCAATATTAGCTTGATATGCTATCATAGTTGCAGGTAACGGCACGTCCTTTCTGATGGGCTCACTCGAAGGACTCGGTGTAGGAAGAATCCAAGAATCTTCCATATGAGTGGTGTGAAAAGACACCGAATGCAATGATGATGAATCCTCATGGGAGGTAGACTCGATCATACGAATAGGTGTAGAACAAATAAATGATCCCATAAGGGATGGGTACATGCCCACACCCACACTCCTAGTTATCGGCTGAGAGTGCGCGACGATCGGGACAGAAGCTCCCGAAGATGCGGTAACACACGGATTCTTGAATGACATTTGATCAATCATAACTATCTTCCCATTAAATGGAAAGCATACAACTCAAAATAGAGAAAAAGATATGGCTTGCATACTATACATCCAATTGCTACCCCATAATAGATTGTAGTCAAGGGGTGCATCAACCACCTTGACCTCGATCGCGATGGTCTTCCCTCCCAAATGGACCTTAAGAGAAGGAAGAATGCCATGTGGCCGAAACGATCTGCCATAAAACACAGTCCACATGGTAGCAGATTTAGACAACTCAGGGGAACCCAAACCCTTCCAACACGCCAAAGACATCACGGAAGTAGCAGTGCCTTCGTCAATCACAGTGCATTTGACGGTCTTGTTAAGACATTCTACATGAATCAAGAGAGACACATAGTAAGGAAAGCAAGGCTATAGTCCCACGGTTTCAAATTTGATGACGGAGGAAGAATTATCATCGTTAACACCAAGAGCAGAAAGCAAAGCTTTCCTTTGCGAAGGACAACTCTGAAGTACTTCGAGTGCGGACATCGCACAAGGAGTGTGGCCCAAATCCTCCACAACAGAATATTTCTGGGAGACTCGGGCATTAGGATTGTGCCCCGAATGCTTAAGGACTCCCTTAGGAATGCAAGGAGAAAATTCAGGTTTATCCACAGGTTTTTCAATATGCAAAGGACTCTCGGATGGAGCAGGTTCCTTTCCAAGTTCTGGTTGTGACGAACCATAGTCCTTTGCACGAGTTACAACCTTAGCATCATGCACCATGTTGATGCAAGCATGAGCACTACAAGTTTCTGACGGATCTTGATCCCCACCAGACTAATCATGGGTTCTCGAGTTCGTATTTTGATTATGAGGTAAAGGGTTAGTCAACACAGCTAGGCCCTACGCTATGAACCTTAAGGCTTCTTCTATCCGAGGGCACAAGTGAGTGAGGTGGTCCTCCTTACACAACTTGCAAGGAAACTTAACCTTACATTTAGGATGCTTGTCCCCACCATAATTTTGGGTATTATTGTCATTAGATTTGGCATTTTCATTCTTATTTCTACCTTTACGATTGTTCTTACCCTTCTTCTTATTCCTTCCAGGTTGCTGGTTACCCTTCTGGTCCGACGATTGTACCGAAAGCACACTCACCATTTGGGTGGGTTTAGATGAAGCCGTGGCTTGTCCCGAAGTATATTGGTTGATAGATAATTGACTCACCTATTTCACAACTGAATCCACAGGTTTGGCACTCGTACAACCAACAATGCCATTGGCATGTGGTCCAGGTTTGACCTTAGGGTCGAAACTAGAACGCGGAGCATTAGGAATGATCTCATATAACAAACCAGATTGAGCATAAATCAAGTCCAATTCCTGTGCCCTAAAAATGGCTTGTTCCTCATTCTGAACTTTGGATGTGGAAACATCCTTCACTATATAGGGTAGTAATGACTTAAGGAACCACTCGAGGAGAAACTCCGGCGGTATGAAGGCTTTAATCAATCTCTTTCGTCTATGGCATTCTTGGATATGGTCTGAGATATGCGTGGCTTTGTCTTGCCAAAATTTCGACAAGAGTTTTGTACCAATGTCGTAATGCATTGGTAGCTGGAATTGGTTGAGAAAATTCATAGCTAGGTCATCGAACAAAGTGAATGCCCCCCTAGGTATCTCTATGTACCATTTCACGAAAGGCCCAGTGAGGGTGCATTGAAATAGACTTAAACGGATCGAATCTTCATGTAAGGAGTTAGAAGAGCACCATAGGTGAAATGTGGTAACATGTTCACTCAGATCTTCTCCTAGTTTTCTCTTGAACTTGGGAATGTCCAAGGGAAGATTCGTAGGGACATTCGGCCAAGCTAGGTCATAAGATACTGGATCGTTCATTAGTCTCGACAAGTCAGGCAGATTTAACGTTGGGAGGAAAGGGATCCTAGGTTGAGTAGGTCTATGAGGTGCTCCCTAGTAATTCTGGTTCACATAGGACTGATTACCATAACCACCATGGCCATGGCCATAGTATCCTCCTCCCATTTGACCCATGTAGGGTGGCATGGAAGCACCATAATGTGGTGTACCTTGACTATGTGGGGGTACAAAGCCATAATTTAGAGAGTAAGCGAGTTGTTAATACTTGTACCCATAAGGTGAATAACTCTATGCATACTACGGTCCATAATATGGTCCATAAGAAGTCCCATGAGAAACTCTATAGGTAGGAATAGATGTTTTGGAAGTAAGAATATGACCTCTAGAAGTAGGAATACGATCTCCCGATACAACAAGAGGTACTTGAATCTAAGACACAACTACGTGAGTAGCAGTAATACGCACATGGCTCGTAGCAACATTTCGGCCCAAAGGACCACGTGAATGATGGGGAGGAATAGCAATCAAAGAACTAGGAATAGAGGATGAAGGGACATGTGAAATCATGTAAGTGGTATTCCCTAAAGTCACTCGTCTTGGTTTTGGTATCTCAATAGGACTACTAACACCAAGTCTAGGATGAACATGAGATGTAGCCTCCACCACTGGGATGGAGGGTGCAATGTGGCTCGTGCTCCCAAATATATCCGCATGGAAAGGAATGGGAATGCCCCTAGGCATAGTGCTAGGATCAAATTCCAACTTGGCATGGAACACCAGATCATGTGCAGGGATGCCAAACATGCCATAACTAACATAACTAGTGCTCGCACGTTCATGATGAGTCTCATCGCTTGACATCCAATACTGATGACCTGTGGATGAGGGATCATACCCAGAGTGTGTAGGTATATTAGGTGAAGGGTCATATGTAGGAGTAGGATCTTCTTCCCCAACCTCATGAGGTGGAGAAGACAACTTAGGAATTTCATCTTCATGATCTCCCATCGTGTGTGAATCAATGTGAGAAGCAGTCTACCTGGATTGTCTATTTCTCTCTCCCAAAGGAGGAGGATATGTAGAAGGTGGAGGTCCTGCTAAACGATGAGAACGGCGGGGTGCCGCACCTGAATCCACAATGACTCAAAAAATGAAAAAGACTCTCTAATTACGCAAACCTTAAGCAAGCTAGCGTGCACAGAGCATACACCAATATAATATAAATCCAATCACAAGTAAACAAGGGTAGGATATGTGAGCTCCCGAATGAAGTAGGTATGTCTCACCTAGGAGAGGCTTGAGACTCCCATACACAACAAGTAGAGGTTCGTAACCAATTATTGTGGCCCTCAAATTCAATGCATATAGCGACTGTGCTGTCTGACCCCAACCTGGCTGGGACACCTACAAAATAACCCCTGCAAAGTACCCCCTCGATAACCTAGGTATGGAAACTAAGGTCACCTCAATATAATCAATGCTCAAGCAGACAATTGCAGGCGGGATTGACCATATGGGCAGGGTCGTAAAGCTCAAAAATATCGAAAGAGCCCCTAGATACAAATACAATCCTGGAAATATCTCCGATGCTACTCAGTTATGACTAGGGAGCATCCCAATCAATAACTGCTCACACGGACTCATGCTTAACTCCCTTCTAAGAGGAGGATCCTAAGAAACACTAATTATACGAAGGAATTTCACACTCTGACTTGAACAGACACATACATGTTGTTGTTTAGTGGTCTTGGAGAATTTACTCACAATGAACTATTCCAAGACCCTAAAACCTAATCTTGTTGGTGTACCCTATCAAAGAAAATAATGTAATCCATTTTAATTAAGCATTGATTTAATTTGGATTTATTACTCAAAAAAGGTAGATGACCATGCAACCAATGGTGTTATGACGCAACATGAAGTAAAATGCACACCTAACAATCAATGCAAATGCATCATCTCAAATGAAAAACAGGGCATGCTACTACATGAAATGGAAAATTTTCTTCAAATGACAAATGCAATCATTCTTATATGAAAACCTGACTAATACTTCTAAGCAAATCTAGTGCAAGTACCATGCAAAGTGCAAAGTGCAATGCATAACGATGCAAAGAAGCAAATATTTTTGGATTTTTTGAATAAAAATGAGATAGCAAAGCAAAAGAATGATTCTACCACCCCCAAACTATGCAAGCACAATCAAACAACACTCACGCAAAGTACTAAGGTAAAATAAATCTAATGCACTAATCCCAAAACAAAAAATTGAAAATGCAATGACAAGAACATTCTTAAAAAAAATTTACCCTAAAAAAGGTGTCTCTGGTCAATAACAAAGGTGTATACAGAGGATAGCAGTATCAAAGGAGACTCAGCAATCATCAAAATTCACCAAACACCAATCAATATTCCTATAAAAGGAAAAACTTAAGGCATACGCGACTGTTCGCAGTGAACCCACGTATGTACGTGGATATAGCAGTCAAAGCTGCGTGTATACGCAACTGTGAGTTAAAAACTCGCGTACAGGAAGAAAAATGTATAAAAGGAAAGGAAAACAGATAAACTGAGACAAAATTCACACCAATCAGACACTACCAGGAAAACATGCCTCTAGACCCAAATCAGAAATAGAGAAATAAGAGCAATTCAAGAACATTGATTTCCTATAAAAACCCCCAAAGGACAACTAGTAGGAACTCCCCAGCAGAGTCGCCAATTCTGTTACAGAGAGAAATTCCTATGGCTTGGGGTACCACAACAGACAACTTAACTCCAGAAATCAATCCTTCCCTATATGCAAGAGAAACCAAATATCTAACACTAAAGGATTTTGATTCATGCCTTATTCCGGACGGTTGATGTAGATCCCCGTTGAGCTTTCCAACTCCAGCTTGAATTGATAAATTGCTTCCTCAACATTCAATAAACAAGACAAGCATGCTATATATAATTGTGTTAGATCTACTCTGGCATTTATAATCAATAACATATAAGCATTTGAAATCATCCATGGATCAAATATTTATTCAAATACACATTATTGGACTGTAAAAGATATTTCTATTAATATAAAACAAATATTACAATAGAGACAACCTCTGTCAGCATGTCTGTGAATCACGGAAACTGAGTCCCCCACTTGGACCTCCCCCACTTAAATCCTTCATCTCTCGATAGCAAGCTGACAAGCAAAGGGAAAGCTTGGGAAGAACACAAAAGTGCTCCAAGGGACAAACGGATGCAGACTCAAGTATAAGCTCTGGCAACAATGGACTATAGTTTTCTTGGTCTCAATTCCACATTCCTTCAATGTATCCAAAGGGTTCCTTGTATAGATCTGTAATGGGGTAATGAAAGGTCGAATCCGATCGATCTCAAGGCATATGGAAGGCCAAGAGACAAGTGAGTCGGATCCACATCAAGGAAAACTCCAAAATAATTTGTCCTTTTGCGCACATCCCGATGTCCGCGGTTTTTGCATGTTTTTAGGGATGATATTGGAAACATCAAAGGAACAAAAATAGTCCATGGGGTCTAAGGAGTCTGCAGAGGGACAGGGAAGGCCATAAAAATGTGATTCACCATGTGTGGTAAAATTAGCTATATATAGCATGCTTGTCTTGTTTATTGAATGTTGAGGAAGCAATTTATCAATTCAAGCTAGAGTTGGAAAGCTCAACCAGGATCTACATCAACCATCCAGAATAAGGTACGAATCGATATCCTTTAGTGTTAGATATTTGGTTTCTCTTGCATATAGGAAAGGATTGTTTTTGTGCCAGAAATTGTTTCCAGGCCACAAAGAAACAAGCCAACACAATCTCAAATGTTCAATCGATAAAACTAGGGTTTAGGGTTTTTTGAAAGGTTTTTCTGGTTGTAAGTTTGGTGACTGAAGGGAATACATTCATGAGCAAAGCAAGAACTAAATCATAAGTAAAAATGAACAGAGATGCATAATATAATCACCAATATCCAACAGAACATGACATTGAAGTTCATTCACAATTAACAAGCATTACCAGCATACAAACCATAAACCGACAATGAATTTATTAATCATGTAACTAAACAAGTAAAAAATGTAGCCAAAACACAGACTGAAGGGTTGAAAGGATCATATATTTCATAATTCTATTCAGCAAATACACATGAGAGTTATAGTACTTAGCTCATAAACAAGTCACAGACCTCCTTAAGCCAGCCAAAAATCGAACCATCTGTTCTCTTTCTCATCTATCTAAATACTGTTTCTCAAAAAATCAATTAGGGTCTAAACCCTAACTGTCTCTAGCCAACTCATCGATGGGACAAAGTGAAATTATACTTTACAAAATAAAGTATTTTTTCAAAAACATAACTAATAACTGACTAACTAAAATATTTTTCAAAAGACATAACAAGTAACTAACTAACTAACAAACTCAAAGGTCTTTAGCAGCTTCAGCTAGTAAGGCTATTCCATCCAAAGCTTGGGCCTTCTTCTTGGCTCTCTTATGCTCAGCTTCCATATCTGCTAACCTTCTTGTAAGTTCTTCATTCTGCTGCTGCAAACCTTTGACAGTCTGCTTCAATTCTGCACATTGCAAATCTGTGCTTCTCTTTCTCTTTAGGGCCTCCTTGGAAACTGCAGTAAGCTCTTGATAATGATCATTTAATTCCTGTAAATCCTCCCTGAGTCTTCTATTTGCTATGCTCAAACCATCATTTACTTCCTGCATATAATCCATTTGATGCCTATATTGTTTGATGGTTCTTTGCAGGTTCTTCTTGTTTGAGTCAAAAGTCTTCCCTGCTGTGGTATCCTGCATCTCACTGGGTAGCCATGGAATATCTAGTTTTCTGAAAATGTCTTCATCTTCTGGCAACAGATATGAAGACACACCATGAACCATAGGGCTTTCCTAATTAGTTGCTTCAGTAGGTGTTGTTTCCTCTATCAACTGCTGGTCTTTAGAATGAGAGACTTCAACCTCCTTTTTATGTTGCTTTTTTAATATTTCACTTCTTAACTCTAAAAAGACTGCTGATAATTTAGTCTCGGTGAGACTAACCTCTTCTGCTGACTTCAATGGCTTTTTCCCCTTTGTATGATGAGAAACTGGAGTTTTTAGAACTGCTTCTTTCTCAATCTTTGGTTTTTCATCTGAAGAATCATCATCAAGTACAGTTACCTCTTTTGCATTTAATCTAGGGTTTAACAATTTTTTCATACTAAGCCTTAACTTGTTTCTTAGCCTAGTTTTGGGTCTCCATGTGGAGGCAAGCTCTCCCATCATCTTCAAACTTTTACCTTGATGTTTAATTGTGGCAAACTCCATAGCTACAACTTTGGTCTTCTTTTTCTTTGACCTCTTTGTTTTATCTTCTTGACTGCAGCATTCTCTGTATGTGTTAACCCTAGAATCAGTTTTGACAGTAAATTCATCTTCTTCTAAAAGATATCCTTCATCCTTTAATAGAATAGTGATTGGGATTCTTTGCTAGACCTAGATGTTTTCTTCTTTTACAACAATCTCCTTTGTGACAACAATTTCCTCCTTCATAAAATTTTCTGCTGGTGCTCTATCTCGCACAGGCTAATCTTCCTTTTTTGTAAACAGTGAAATTTTGGCTTTATTATCAGCTGAAGACTGCTGATGTTCATAGTCTGCATTTGAGGGCTCTGGTACTTCTTCAAGTTTAACTTCTTTTTTATCTTCAGACTTGATTTTCTGACCTAGTTTCCTCACTAGGGTTTTCCCTTTGTCTACATGTTTTTTGGTTTGCTGCTCTTCCTGCTTAATTTGAAAACCAGACCAAAAGAGGAAATAATCCCATGTTTTTTCCTCTCTTTGCAGGGCAGTACTGATAATCAATTTGATCAAACCATGATGGAAAATAGACTGTGTAGTGTGATGCTGATGCCCCTTAACCCTGCTTGACATCTTTTGCAAACTTTTAAACAAAAAGAAAGGAAGACTCATTCTGGATTCACCAACCAGATGCTGTAAGAACCTAAAATGATATTTGAAGACATAGGCATATCTCCCTTCATAGGTGATATAGCTTTGTAGGACTTTAATGGGCTCCACCCACTCATCTCTGAAATTCTGGATTAATATTCCTTTGCTCCATTCTGGAGTAATGCCAGGTAAAAGGTATCTTTGGGCATTAAAGGTGAAAGGCGGATTTTGAACCACATTTCACCTTCATTTCTGACTCCTGTAGCTTCAGCAACTAGCTCCACAATCAACTTAAAATTTAGAGTATCAAATACTACCATGTCCTGGTTATAGCTTTGGGCAAACTTATTAGAGACCTCAGTGTTATAGCCATCGATCTTCCTGAAAAAATCCAACCAACTAGCATTCTGAAAAAGCTCTGCAACACCTGGAAATTGGTCAATCCATTTGAGCTCAGTGGGCTCAGCCCTGTTAGTTTTTCCACTTTTTCCTATCTGCTTTTAATGACTAAAACCTGTGTAATTTTAAAGCCCTCTGAATGACCTAACAGCTCCTTTTTTTCTCCTCAAGCTTCTAGGGTTTTGATAATCAGCTTTCTTCGATTCTCCTTGACTGTTTTCTCTTGATTTTTTTAACAGTCTGTTTTTGTTTTCAATGCAGGACAAGATTTACATCAGGATTGAGTAATTTTAGGTCAACAGGGTGCCACAAACTCTTCAATAAAACTGCTGCTGAAAATAACTATCATCCAAGCTTGTTCACTTCGATGCTAGACCATCTCCAGAATGTATGAAAACATCAGTGTGTTATGGCTCTGCACAAATAGTACCCCTGACTCCTTTTAATGCAACTTATGAGCCATCTCTTTGCAAAAAAGGTTTTGCATTAGTGCTCTCAAATGCCTGCCTCTTAAATCAACTTGTGAATGTTTAACTAGTGGCTGGAAAGATATGAGGGAAATCTGATATCTGCTAACTTTCTGTTTCAAATTACATTCAGAACAAACCAGTCAGCTTCTAGCACCTACTCAGACAAGGTCTACATGCACTTGACATGCTCAGCTCCCTTATTGCATTGGTTACAAGTAATCAGTCAATATGTGAAACCTTGGTCACCACAAACTGTACAGCTCTTCACCCTACCATATTTTCAGGTTTTGAGAGGGTAATTGTTCAATGAAACTGCTATTTTTCAACTTATCACTTGCCAAAGCATTCCAAAACCCTTTTAGATTGATGTCTGATCGTATGGAGTTTGTTAACAGCATAAATTACAGCTTTCCTCAATCAATTTTATCATAACAAGCTTTAAAGAAGAAACCCCGAACTTAGCTTCCACTATCAGGTTAATGCGGAATACCTTCTTCATGTCTTGTTGCAGACGCTTAAAATCAGTCAATGAGCTGTCTGATTGTCAAATTTAACTATACAAGTGTCTTCGGGTGTCCAATTTGCTTCCAGCTGGCGAAACGAGAAAGCCCTAAATCTTCTCTGTAACTGTGAAAGCCCTAAATCTCCTTTGTAACTGCTACTTTTGTATTTTAAGTAAATTTCCTCGCTCCACATAGTCTCCAATTTCGTAATTCATGTATGGAGCACTCCTTTCACTCCAATCTAGGCTCATTTGTCTACCTGTCACAATTCGCCCAACTCTAACTAATGATTTGCCACGATCTCCTTCACGCTATAAAACGCACCTGTTTGCATGATCATTACTGAAGAAACACGTATCAAAACCCTTTAAGCATGCGATTAGTCATCAAAAAACCAAAATCATGGGAGAAATTTGCTTAAAAACCGGCGATTTCGGCGCATGCGATATTCTTGTAGCGCCGCTGTGTAAACTTTTGGCAGTTGCGCTACAAGAATAATTTAAAATCAATTTTGGCGCTATTTAGTCATTTTTTCCACTTTGAATGAGCTTTAAGTGATAGACTATGATCATTATGTTGTTTGTGAACTAATTAATCCATATAATGTCCTAAAAAACCCTTCTGGACCTAATGAAACAAACCATAATAAATATCTAAAGCCAAAACTAAAAAAATTTACTTGAAACCAAAAATTTTCTAAAGTGAGTAAAAGAGTAAACTTAAGCAAATAAGAAAACTTAAAATAAAAATGACAATCAAAATATAAAATTGAATAAAACAAGTTCATGACTTAACAGATTGATTTCTGGAGTTAAGCTGTCTATTGTGGTACCCCAAGCCAGAGGAATTTCTCTCCGTAACAGAATTGGCAACTCCACTGGGGAGTCTATTGTGTAGTATTTCCATTAGAAGAGGTCAATCCACGCAAGACTTGGGATAAGTGGTCAATCCAACATCATAACAATACCTCTATAGTTCTCCCCCTCAACTATGGACATGAGCTTGTATTTATAAGGCTCAATAGATAGGGATAGTTGAGAGAATTATGGGTGAGGTGGCTCCAAGATCCTACCATGGGGGATCTTGAGCTCAATTGACCCATAATGATAGGGATAAGGGAGGGCATGAGGCTCATGATCTAGAAACCTTGAGAAACTTCTCTTTTTCCCATTTTACCTAGGGTACCGCTTTTCTTCCCTTATGACAGAGCGGTTTAGATGAGAAATGATTTTGGACCAAAGACCATAAGCGGTGGCACTGCTTCTTGAAAATAGGATACAAGCGATGCTGAGCAAGGTACTGCTCATTGGGCACAAGGAAAGCGCAGTGTTGAGTTTTTCCAAGTAGAATTGACAAACAGAGTAAGTTTCCACTTTAAGTGCTGGGATTAAGGGCAAACAAGGAAGTTAGGGGTCTTATCACATGGTGGTGACATGATTTAGGTATAACATGTAGACCATCCAGAGATCAAATTATCATATAAGGGAGGTTGGGAGGTGCTATGATAGGAAATAATCCTGCAAGGGAGTCGTAGCATCCTTTCAGCAGCAGCTGGTAAATTGGGTTATAATACCATCCTCATCTGTAGAAGCATGAAAAAACTATTTGTAAATATAATTTTACAGTAATAGGAAGTATTGGTGGTTTACCCAATTGGGCTTCCACGATAAATTTGTGTTCTATGTGTTTTTGTTGATCATGTGTGTTAATCAATAAATTATAACTAGTTTTAATTGTTAAAAGTTAAAAATTATGATTCACCCCCCTCTCAGTATTGTCCAATATTCCAACAATTGGTATCATAGCGGGATCCTTCACTACAGTTTAATCACTGGAAGCAAGATCCTATTAAAAACCACTATGTATCAACTAGAAGGGTTATCCACTAACAAACCTCCATTAGTTACGGGAGACAAATATGCATACTAGAGTGTAAGAATGGAGTACCATCTAATGTCTCTTGGATACAAAGTCTGGAAGTCTGTTGAAAGAGAATATAAAGTACCAGATGACTATTACGGAGAGAAATTCCTATGGCTTGGGGTACCACAACAGACAGCTTGACTCCAGAAATCAATCCTTTCCAATATGCAATAGAAATTAAATGTTTAACACTAAAGGATCAGACCTCGTACCTTATTCCGGATGGTTGAAGTAGATCCCCATTGAGCTTTCCAATCTTTAGCTTGAATTGATAGATTACTTCCTCAACAACAAGTAAAAAATGCAAGCATTCTATATATCATGGTGTTAGATCTATTCTAGCATATATAATCAATAATATATAAGCATTTGACATAATCCAATGGATGAAAATATTCATTCAAACACACATTATTGGACAGGAAAAGATATTTCTATTAATATAAATCAGAGATTACAAGATACAACCTTTGACGGCACGTCTGTGAACCGGAGAAACTGAATCCCCCACTTGGGCCTCCACCACTTCAATCCTCCATCTCTCAATAGCACGCTCACAAGTAAAAGGCAAGCTTGGGAAGAACACAAAAGTGCTCCAAGGGACAAAGGGATGCAAACTCAAGCATAATTTTCGGCAACAATGGACTATAGTTTCTTTGCTCTCAATTCTCTCTTATGCCTTCAATGTACCAAGGGGTTCTGTATATAGCTTTTCAAAGTGGTAATGAAAGGTCGAATCCGAGTGATCTCAAGGCATATGGAAGGCCAGGAGTCAGATGAGTTGGATCCATGTCAAGGAAAACTCCAAAAGGATTTGGATTATGCACACATCCCGATGTACGCGGTTTTAGTGGTCAAACCCGTGTATATACGCGCTTATAGGTTTAAAAGTCACGTGTATCATTTTTCATATGTTTTTAGGGATGATCAAGGAAACATCAAAGGACAAAAAGTGGTCCATGGGGTCTAAGGAGTCTGCAGCGGGACAGGGGAAGGCCATACAAAGTGTGAATCACCTGGAGTGGTGAAATCTGCTATAACAATGACCTACCTATAGATAGAGATGAGATAGACCAATATGAGGCCAATGCAAAATACCTAAATGCAATTTTGAGTGGGTTAACAAATTCAATATTTGTAAAAGGAATGCAGTGGAAGACATCTAAACATGCCTAGGAAAAACTAAAATGTATCTATGAAGGAGCACCCAAATTCAAAGAGTCCAAACTTCAAACATACAAAGGATAGTTTGAAATCCTAAAAGTGAAAGAGGAAGAAAATATTGCAGAATATATTCTAAGAGTAGTTGAAATTGTTAATGTTATTAGAGGTATTGGAGGAGAAATAAAGGAGAAGGAAGTGTTCGACAAAGTACTTAGAACCTTGCCAATGAATTATGAATCAAAGGTGTCCATTCTAGAAGAATGAGATGATCTTAAACTTATGACAGTAGATGAACTATATGGGGTATTCACTGCCTATGAGATGAGAACAAGACAAAATGGATCATCAAAGAAAGAAGCAGAATTTAAAGCCTTATCCAAGAACTGATATGAGAACATAGATGATGAACAAGCTTTGTTCATCAAAAAACTTGAGAAAGGTACTAGAAAGTACAAAGGAAAGTTACCTTTGAAGTGTTTTAACTGTGGAAGGATTGGACATTTTTCCAATAAGTGTCTTACCCAAAAAAAGAGAATAGTGATGATGAAGAACCTTGCAATCATAAGAATTATTAAAAGAGTAAAACCGTGTACAAAAAAAAGTTTAAGAAAAATAAGAAAAACTTATGTTCCAAGGAAGACCGTGAAGATGAGGAGATAAGTGAAGATGTTGAAGTCCTATTAATGGGATTATAGAGCGAAATATCTGAAGAAAAAATAGAAGGTGTGGTAGATCTTGAAGAAGAACTTGTAAGTGCTCTTGAAGAATTAGGGAAGTATAAACAGATGTACAAAAAATCAAAAAATTATATGGTAGAATTTGAAGAGAAAAACAATGATGTAGAAAGAATTATTGCTGACTTAAGACATTAGTTTCTAGAGAAAATGATGAAAACAATGTAGAACAACAACTAAAAAGAAGAACACAAGAGTCTGAAAGGCTTGAAGAAGAGATTATGTGCATTAGAAAGAAACTGGACGAAGAAACCATTAAATCAAAATTTGAGAACAACTCAAAAACCTTAGATGAAATCTTAAGTGTCCAAAGACTATAAAATGATAAATCTGGATTAGGATTTGACAAAGAAAAGAAACCAGGATATTCTTCTTTCACAAACCAAGATGGAAATAAAAGAATATATTTTGCTTCACTAAAGAGCCAAATTAAAAGGGAAGAAAATAAGAAATCTGGTCCTCTCTTACAAAGAACAGATATGATTCCTAAAAGACCAATGACAAGTAGACATAAATAACTCTTTTTAGGAAATTGTTATACCTGTAACAATTTTGGACATATGGCTAGAAATTTTAAACTAATGGTTCCAATTGAGAAAGGAATTACGCCACAAACTTCCTTCTATAATAAAAGTGGTACTAGAAGCAATCCAGAAAGAAGAAACTATAATTATTTTACTCCTCTACAAAGTTATAGTATAGAATGCTACAATTGTGGAAATCAAGGACACATTGCTAGAAATTGCAAACAAGTGATTCCTATGGATAACACCTCAAAATCTCATGGCAAAGAGGAGAGGAAGGCTTGGAAGAAGAAGGATGATGTGAAATGTTCATTAGCTCTATGTGCTACAAAAAAACAAAATCTATGACATGTTGACAGTGGATGCTCAAAACACATGATAGGAGACCCGAATAAATTTATAAGCCTAAAAAGAAATCAAAAAGGAAAATTCACTTTTGGAGATAATATATCCTCTAAATTAATTTGGAAGGGTACAATAGCTATTAGAGACAAAATGAAGGATGAAAATGTTTTTCTTGTAAAGAAATTAAAACCCAATCTTTTAAGTGTGAGCCAAACATGTGATCAAGGACACATATGTATATTCGATTCCAAGGAATGTGAAATTAGAAGAAAAGATTTAGGAAAACTTGGTGGGATTGCTATAAGAACTCCAAGCAATGTGTATATTCTAGAAAATGAAGAACAATGTTATATGAGTCAAATTGATGAAAGTTTGCTATGGAATAGAAGGATGGGGCACCTAAACTTTGACAATCTTGTAAAAAATAGTAAGAGGGGAGCTATAAGAAATATGGCAAAGATCATAAAACAACCAAATCATGGTTGTAGACAATGTCTTCATGGGAAACAAATGAGAACAAGCTTTCAGGTCAAATAACATACAACCTCGCAGCCATTAGAAATCATTCACATTGATCTTTGTTGACCAACAAGGACTAAAATATTTCAAGGTGAATATTATTTTATGTTATTAATCGATGATTATACAAGGATGGATTGGGCGACATTTCTTAAATAAAAATAAGAAGCCTTTATGAAATTCAAATCCTTCAAAGCACTTGTTGAGAATCAAGCAAATCACAAGATTAAATGTCTAATATTAGATAATGGTGGAGAGTTCACCTCAAATGAATTCAATGAGTTTTGTGAAAATTATGGAATCAAGAGGCATTTTTCAACGACAAAAACTCCTAAGCAAAATGGAGTAGTTGAGAGAAAACACAGGACAGTCCAGGAAGCAACTAGAACTATGCTTAATGAAGAAAAAATTCCTGATGGATATTAGAGAGAAGTAGCATATACAACTATCTATATACAAAACAAAGGACAATTCAAAGTGAATAGTGATAAGACTCCTTATGAGATATGGTTTGGAAGACCTGCTTCAGTTAAATATTTTAGAGTCTTTGGAAGTAAATGGTACATAAAAAGAGAAGATGATAATCTAGGAAAGTTTGAATCTGGAATGAATGAAAGAATATTTCTTGGATATTCTTCAACCAAAAAGGCATACAGATGTTATAATCTAAATTCGCACAAGATCATAGAAAGTGCAAATGTAATTGTTGATGATACTAAGTCAAGAAGAATACACATCCAAGAAAGTGAGGATGTTGAAGAAACTGATGATGAAGAAATAGATGATAAAAAAAAGAAGAAATCTCACAAGAAGAGGATTCCCTTTAAGAAGATGAATAAAGAGTATAAAAGGAAGACTCATAGGAAAGTGGAGATGAAGAATCTCCAATATATGATACAAACGATCCATCTAGGAGAACATAGAAGAATCAACCTGAGACACAAATCATAGGTGATAAAGATGTCGGAGTCAGTACAAGAAGGACACTACTATTTAATGAACAAGCCTTCATTAGAGGAAATTTGGGGTCTAAAATGGGCCTTATAAGAAAATGTGCCAAAATAAGTTTTTGTGAGTTGGAATTCAAGAACCAATAGAATTTCAATAAAATAAGTCAACCATAATGGTTGAATTGACATATTTGTCATTAAAAAAAACTAGTTTTTTTGTTCATATTTTCGACATATCTCATTGTGTTTTTACTCAAATTTCGATCAGGAGAGCTCATTGGATGCGGAATTTGATTCCACATCCAACGAGTACCCACAATGCATAATTTTGACGGACCCCTCTACACCAAAAACAAGAAATACCTGAAAAAACGTGATGATGACATCATCATCACATTTTTTTCAGGTATTTCTTGTTGTTGGGGTAGCAGGGTCTATCAAAAGTATGCAGTGTGGGTACTCGTTGGATGCGGAATCAAATTCCACATCCAACGAGCTCTCTCGATCGAAATTTGAGTAAAAAAACAGGGAGATATGTCGAAAATACGAACACAAAAAGTAGTTTTTTTCTTTCTTCCTCCAAAATTAATCAATATTATTTTATTATTTTAACTATTATTTTATTATTTTAACTATTATTTTATTATTTTCCTTAGGAGGCCCATTTTAGACCCCAAAATTCCTCTAATGACTATCAGTGGTGTAACCTAAGAAATTTGCAGAATATAGAAAAAATGATGATTGGATCAAAGCCATGAAAGAAGAGTTGGATCAAATTGAGAAGAACCAAATTTGGGAACTAGTTCCAAGACCTGCAAACAAGAATATTGTGGGAGCCAAGTGGGTCTTCAAGAACAAGTTAAATGAAGATGGATAAGTGATAAGAAACAAAGAAATGTTCGTATGTAAAGGATATGCTCAAGTGGAAGGTATTGACTTTGAAGAAACATTTGCACATGTAGCAAGAATTGAAGCGATCAGAATGCTTTTGGAATTTTCATGTTATAAAAACTTCAAAGTATATCAAATGGATGTCAGGTATGCATTTCTAAATGGGAAACTAGAAGAGTAATTCTATATCGAACAAACTGAAGGTTTTCTCTTATTAGAGAATAGAGACTATGTTTGCAAACTAAAAAAGGCACTCTATGGTCTTAACCAAGCCCCAAGAGAATGGTTTTCAAGGCTAGATAACTACTTGAAGCAATAAGGATATAAAAGAGGAGCCACTTAGAGTAATCTCTACATAAATATTGAATATAAGAATATGATCATTGTTATTGTTTATGTGGATGATATCATATTTTGAAGCAATATGCAAATATTAAGTGTAAATTTTGCTTCTAAAATTAAGAAGGAATTTGAAATGTCAATGTTGGGAGATTAACATTCTTCATAGGATTACAAGTCTATTAGTCTAAAAAAGAAATCTTCATTTCTCAAACCAAGTGCATAAAATATATGCTTAAGAAGTTTAATATGGAAGACTCCAAGATTGTGAATACTACTATGGTAACTGGTTGTAAACTAAGTGTTGAGGCCTGGAAATTCACAGGCAACAACAGCAAGGGATTCTCCCCAGTCAACGTTCCCAACTAGCCCGTGACTGTTTGGTGTAGGGAATCTGTCCGGTTTGCGATCCGGCTACCATAGGTCAAGTAACAAAAATAAAAGGTTTTATCGGTTGCGGCCCAGTCCACTGTGTATATTTTTGCATTTTTTAGTTTTAAGTATGATATGCAAGTGCCTACCTAAATGCAAATTGATTAAGAATGCAAGGAGAGGTCACAATGTGATGCGCAGGTTCTTACCTCTCGTCTTAGACTCTCTTGCATCTGAATCACACACAGCAAGGAATTAAAACTAAATACCTGACCTATCCCTAGGGAGCGAGATTATTATTTATTAATGAGTAATGTATTTTGTACATGCATTATGAAAAATCACAGATAGATGATACTTATTTCAAAACACATGAACATTTAAATATGTTTGAACAACCATATAGGTAATTGTTTATGAACAACATTCGTTACTCATAGTGGAAATTTTCATAAAATAAACCAGAGAACATTCATGCAAGAACATAGGCTCAAAGAGTTAGAATGATCTCACAGTTAATGAGCAAAAAGCTGAAAATGAAATAGTTCCTCTTCAACAAATCCATAGCACAACATTTGAACATTCCACCAAGCTTTCTCCAACATGAAAACTATAATTATCTATTCCAAAAGGAAATAGTTCTTCTTACAATATGTCTTCACCAATCTAACTAGGAAAAAGTCCCTCACTTATCTAAATCTTCTAAATTTATACAAAAAGAACAAAACTGTTGGGCTTCCCACGAATGACTCTTGGGCTTCTCCAATGCTTCACCTCCCACGCTTTTCTTTCATTAAGTGCCTATGGAATTTACAATATATCACAATAAACAAATAAAAGGCTTATGAGGAGGGTCCCGCTTGACTATTCAAAAACTTCTTCCATGCTGAAGCCTCTGAGGCAATGATTTCAAACTCAAAAGGTTCTAAGAAATGAATATTTATTTCAAATTTAGCAGCCTGATTTCTTATTACGTCTATTCTAGCTGCACTCAGGTGAAGTTGGTCTTCAAGTAACTGCACACTAACCACGGAATGAGCTACTTCATTCCTCAGGGTCTGCTCATCTAGGGCTTTGATGTGTCGAACCCTCAGTTCATCCTCCTGATATTTTCTCTGAAATATCTCCAAAAACAGGCTATGCTCTGGAAAGGTATCCATTCTCTGCTCAGCTTCAACCTGGCAGCGATTATACGTAATCAAAAGTCTGCTGAAGAACTCTGCACAAGCCCCCTTTGTATTCTTGATAGCCTTCTTGAATTCTTCGGCTGTGTTTATGGAAAACTCCAGTAAATTGTAGTCTCACTTCAGGGCTTGTTGATCTTTTGATGGTAGATCTACAGGGGTTTCTTCATTCGCTTCTAATCTCGCCATCCTTCCTGTCAGGACTTCTAAGATATCCTGTGATCTATCTACAAATATGAAGAGGTTTCCAAAATATCTTACAGCCGGTTGTCCACCTGCAAAATCCTGCACCTTTCTTCCTCTATGGCTACTTGCAACTGGTGCATCTTGCTCCTTTGTGCTAGAACGTGCTCCTTGAAAGGCTAAAGACTGACCTGTTGTTCCTTGGCCTCTTCTAGAGATGTTGTTAATGAGGCAACTTGTTCCCTAAGCTCTACAGTCTGCCCTTGAGATTTCCTCTTAGATTCCTCCAAGGTAGCTTTATGTAGCTCCAACTCCCCTATTTTACCTAGCAGCTACTCCTTTTCTGTCTTCAACCCTTGACATTCCTGCTGCAATTCCTGCAAACTTCCTTGGGTAGCCTCCAGAGATCTCTTCTCTACTTGGAGGAACTGGAGCTCAAATTTTGAAGACTTTATTTCATGTTGTATGTCTTCAAACTGTCTTTTCAATCTATTATTTTCCTCTCTCTCTCTTCTCATGGTATCTTTCAGCTGGGCAGTAGACTTCTTTGACTGTTCAATATCAGTCATTATTCAATCTACATTGTCCTCAGAAGCATGGATCAGTGCAGCCCCAGCTCTGATAATGAATCTGGGGTCCTTGTCTGTCCCATATACTACGGTTGTATCATTTATCATTTTACCTGGCTGCCCCCCAGTCTTGACCTTTCTCTTGGTCCTCTTCACTATTCTTTTCCCTTCCCTATCATAAAAAATAGTGTTGAAATCCAGCACCTCCTCCCCTTTCTTCTGCTCGAAAGGGATTAGTCTTAGGGTAGGGACCATAGCCTGTACTATTGTGCTGCCAACAACTGCCTCAGGATCTTGAATATCAGGATTACCCAAGTCCTGATCCTGAATTTCTACAGGATTGAAAGCTGATTGCTCTGTCACTGCCCCTGTCAGTTTTAGTCTTTCCACTTCCTACTTCCTCATTTCCTCATCCGACTTTATTTTCTTTTCCTCCTCTTCACTCTGGGAAGAGTCTTCTGCCTTTCTAGTTTCTTCTTGTTCAGCTCTTCTCTTTTCTTCCTCCTCACCTTTGAGCCATCTTTCAGCTTCCCGTGCTAGTCTCCTAGCATCTTCATTTCTTTTCCTAGCCTCTTCCTCCTCTGCCTTTTCTTACTCATCCTGTCCTTTCCTGCCTTTGGTGGTGATTTTCTTTTTAAATCTTCTTCTTAAGGCCGTTATATTTTCTGCACTGTGAAAAATGGATTCTTCTTTGTCCCAGTGGCTTATGTATTCAAAATGTACATTTTCCTCCTTGCAGTGCTCTGCCACTTTATTCCAGGAATCATTCCTGTGGAAATTCATTTCCACATAATGGAATTTCCCCAATTCTTCCACAAATTCATCAGCTTTCTTCACCCTTGTGAACTTATAGCTTCCCAACCTGAATGGTAAAGGAGGGTAAGCCACTTTCTTATGTTTGAATAAAAAACTCCCTATACCATCTAAGAAGACCTGTCTAACTACCTCCTTGTGCACTACATAGTCAGTGGCATACCTTGGCAGTAGTGAGGGTGCTCTGGAGCATCCATACATTCCGAAGTACAATCCATCCTCTATTAAGTAGTAGTCTACATATTCCTCAATCACCTGCAATGCTTCCTCCGACATACAGTTACACTCCTTTAAGAAGATGAATGTATATAATGGCATGATGAAGTGCTCACACACTTCTCTATAGTGACTGTGGTATTTGTGTGCCCACAGTGGCTTGTAAGCTAAGTAGACTGGTGTTCTCTCTCGGTCCCAGATACACCTTAGGTTTGGGAAGGGTTGGTTGCATAGTATGCAATCAATCAGTATAGAGCTCATGTAGAAATCTGATCTCTTCTCGGATACCCCTCCTAATGCTAAAGCAATGAAGGATGAGAGGCTGTTGGACACAATGTTTTCCCAGTTGAACATTGTCCCCTATGTTGCAACATAGAAGATGATAGGAACCCACTCCAACTTGAATCTTTTACTATGGGCCCTTCCAAAAATCCTATTCAGCATTAGGGCAATGAACCTATAAGGGGTTCTTAGGGTGGCAGTATCATATTCCTCGGATGGCCTAGTTTTGAAGTTCTTGCCAGGCACCAGCATTCTCTTCATTGTCTCAACTAGGTCTAGCTTAATTTCCTTTATCCATTCTTCAGTCAAGTATACCCATGCTTTTGGTAAGTGGTAGTCCAGTGATACATACCCAGGGATATAGGTAGCATAACCCTATTGTTGCAGCTGCAACTCTTACCCCAAATTTTCAATTTTTGGACCCCCTTGTTAATTTTTAGTATTGCCTAGAATCGTTTTGATCCATGAACTCTTTTTGTTAACTCTCTTCATGCTTTTCGGAAAATTGCTTATGTTTGAAATTGCTGTGGGTTGTAGAATTTGGAGTTTGGTTTTCTGCCCTTTGAGCTGCGATTTCTTGCCTTGTTCTTGGAAGCTTATTTCTCATGCTAGCCGTTGTTTCGAAGGCCATTTAAACAACATATCATAGCTATGTTTCCTTAGGGAGCCTCCGTTGCGGAAACTGAACGATGATTATTCTGTAGGAGGATCTTGACTTCTCCGATGTCGCGTCGTATCGTTTTACTTGTTTATATTATTGAAGGTTGGTCGAAGTTGAGTCAGGGTATTTGGTTTTTGTGAAGCTGTTGTTTTGGAAGTGAAACAAGTTTTGGACC
Organism: Pseudotsuga menziesii; assembly: GCA_001517045.1. Classification (NCBI taxonomy): domain Eukaryota; kingdom Viridiplantae; phylum Streptophyta; class Pinopsida; order Pinales; family Pinaceae; genus Pseudotsuga; species Pseudotsuga menziesii. Next base: position 118,587 of record LPNX011113806.1, on the reverse strand, counting down.
TCTGCGAGACCTCAAATTGTTCCGAACACTTAGCGTTTTATGTTGTTCTTGTGCCAGAGAAAAAGTTATGTTTTGGATCAGAGGTTGTAGCCTGTTTATTTTCTTCCCTTGTGGCTCCCAAGCGAACTAGGTATCCTCCATATAAGGGATCCACCTGCCGATGCTTTGTCGGGTTTTTCATCGCTTTGTCTGTAGCCTTTTCTCCTCCGTCCTTGCGACTGTGTAACGCACTAATTTTTCGACGTTGATGTCTTTTCGCTCGCCAACTGAGAACTCTTCCACCCAGAGTTTAGGTTCTAGCTCTTCCGACTTCGATCAACTTAACGGTCTCACGGAGCCCGTTGCCTGTTTGAGACCCGCTGACGTGGATGTTAGTAAGACTACCCGGCCATTTTTTTAGTGTTTTAAGCGGCCGATAAGTTTTTCTCTTCCCGTCATTTTATGAGTTTTAAACCCCTGTGTGGGCAAGACAGTGGTTCTGGTGCTTGTTAAGTTTTTCATGACGAGAGCGCGGTATAGGGCCTCTTTTGATGACTAGTCGGTTTGTTGATGTAGTTTGATTTTATTGAAAAAATGCAGTCCTAATTAATGATAAATGTCGTTTAATTGCAGATGGACTCAAGAGATTTTTACAAATTACTACTGCGAGAAGGCATAGCTGGGAGACGAAGCAGCGGAAAATTGGCTGGACAGTGTTAGGCAGAGTTCGTACTGAAATAAATGGGATCTCAAGGAGGACAGATGAAAGACAAGGCAGAATCGATGGTGACAAAAGCCCAGGCTTGGAAAGATCCGTTAGTTACCGAGTGGATCTCGCTTTGTTAAATACTCATAAGTTGAAATCTGAAAATGTAACGCATGAAGTAAATCATGAGTACTCACAGAAAAGACAAAATGGTGATATTAGACGGCTTTGAGGAGCCCAAAGGTCACACGGTTGGGGAAGCCCAAGGGGTTGGCTGATTTGGTTTAAATATAGGAAAGTTAGAGTTTACAAGGGCTTTTTTCCCTGGAAAAACTTGTGAACTATTGTTTGTAAGAGGAACTACTTCGTTTTACAATAAGAAATTGCAAATTTTGCCTGTTGGAGAAGGTGCTATGTGGAATGTTCCAATGTGATAAAATGGACAATGTTGAAGGGGAACTATTTCGTTTTCGACTATGTTTCATTAACTGTGAGAACGTTCTAACTTTTTGAACCTATGTTCTTGCCTGAATGTTCTCTAGTATTTTCTGTGATATTTTCCACTATGAGTAATGGAAGTTTTAACTGTTGATGAGCTATCTTGTCGTGTATACTTTTATTCATGTTTATATGTTTGGTTCTAGGAACAGTTATCTGTGATTTGTCATGACATGTGAACAGTATTACAGTACTCATGAATTAATATCTAGCTCTCTAGAGATAGCCTAGTTAGTATTTATTTTCTAATTGTGTGTGATTTAGATGTGAGGGAGTTTAAGATGAGAGGTAAGAACCTGCACATCACATTGTGAACACTCCTTGCATTCTCAATCAATCTGCATGTTAGGTAGGAACTTGCATATCATACTTAAAGTCAAAAATGCAAAATATCTATGATGGATTGGGCCACAATTGGTAAAACCTTTTAATTTTGTTATTTGACATACGGTAGTCGGACTGCAAACCAGATGGATTCCCTACACCAAACAGTCATGGGCTAGTTGGAAACGTTGACTGGGGAGAATCCCTTTCTATTGTTGCCTACAAATTTCCAGGCCTCAACAGTTTCTGGCACTAGAAGGAGGGCTGCCAGTGCATGGCTGGCCAAGGAAACCCGTTTTCCCGAGATCATTCCACTGGTAACAGTTCAAGAAGGAGTTTGTTTTCCAGTCCAATTCCTGAAGAAGGAGGTAGAGAACATTTGTATTCTGTCGACAACGAAGTTGTTAATGATCTAAGAAGACACACTAGGGCATACGTGAAGAATATTGGAGGATTTTTTATTATCCCTGAATTTCCCAGAAGAGAATATAAAAGGAAAGATCGTCCTATATTGGAAGACTCAGTGCTGGTTGGGGATTTGGAAGAACTTGTAGAAACAACCTTACAGGAAGTTGTACAACCTTTGAATCAAGTAGGCCCAGATACTCCTCACATTTCTCCTATTCATACTCCTATTCGTTCACCCCCTGACTCTCCACCCAGACTCATGGCAGGCGTAAACGCAAATCAACCACCCAACCCACCGAATCCACCACCTGCCTGGAAATCCAGATCACCATTAAACCTGACACCTCCTTTACATGATTTACCTCAATCTTTTGAAAAGATGCTGCCCAAATTTGACCCAAATGAGAAGATGCTAGTTGATGACCACTTGAAAATTTTCCATTTGTAAATAGAAGGATTAAGGGCTGGGGACTATGAGGATGTAGTTTGTAGACTTTTCCCACACACCCTTAAAGGAGCTGCAGCATCGCGGTACTTTGGTTTGCCTGCAAATTCTATCCCTAATTGATATACCTTCGAGAGGATTTTTAGAAGTAAGTATGCAACCCAAAAGACTCATGCAACTCTCATGAAAGGACTATGTGCCTTAAAGAAAGAAAGAAAGGACAAGGTGCATAGTTTCACCCAAAGATTTGTAGCCTATCTTAAGAATTTTTCTGAAGCTGACAAACCTTCAGATAAAGTCCTGATTGAATATTATACCTCAGCTCTAGGACCCGAGTTGGCCATGTTTTCCAAAATGAAGGCCAAGCCTATGCTAGCAGAGACCTATGAGGAGGCTGAGAGAGTAGAGGCTGAAAGGGAAAGTATCGAAGATTATTCTGAACAGTCAGGAGAAAAAAATGTGGGGAGTAAAGCTTTGTTGTTTACCAAGCCTAAGGAAGAGCAGTCACCAGATTTCGAAGGAATGGAAAAAATAATGCAGAAGCTTTCTAACAGAATCATAGACTTGGAAAAGGAAAAGGAAGCTCAAAAGTTCTACAAGCCTTATTACAAGAAAAGGGAAGATAACAATCAATCCCAACCCCCTCCGTACAATCCTACATCTATGAATTTAACAGAGGTAGGAATGGACAATTTTTGCACTTTCCACCAACAACCCCACTCTGAGAAGAATTGTCCTCAATGGATAAACTCAATGGCGTTGGTTATATATCAGTTGTTGGATTTTAAATTGACAGAAGATAAAGATGAAGAAAGGACAGACAGCAATACATCAACGAAAGAACAAGAGGATGAGACCATGGTTTTATGGGACTGTGTTTCATTGTTTGACGCCAAAGAGGAAAAGGTTTTGAGACACAAGGACATCCTGGAAACAAATGCAACAACAAGAAGCCAAGGGTTGGCTAAAGAAAACAGTCTTATGCTCCCAAAGATTAAAAGACTTCAAAGGAATGTTAAAAAATTTCAAAATAACTCCTCAGTTAATAAAATTCCGGAATTTACCATCACCAGTCAAGATCCTAGACAAAATAACGTGTTTGCTAAGCCCAATGAAAAAAAAATGAATAATGGTAAACCAAATCCCACCGAACCTAAAATGGATTATGACATTGTGGAAGATATAAAGAAGGTAAGGGTGAATATCTCGTTATTTCAAATGTGCAAAGTGCCACAGCAGAAAGAAAAGCTATTGAAAGCACTTGAAGCATTAGAGGAGGGGTTTCCCACCGACAATCAGCCCAAGGAAGAAGAAGAAATTGGGGAAGCAAGTATAGGAGGTAAGCCTAAGAGAAAGAATCCACCTTTTATCCTCACTTTTGAAATGTTTAACCACAATGTGCATAATTTCCTGGTATACTCAGGGGCATCGGTTAACATCATGCCGCTGTCAGTTTGCAAAAAGATAAATGGGCAGCCTAAACCATCCACCTAGAGGGTTGTTCGGTTGGATAGAACGAAGGTGAAGGTAATTGGGGAAATGGAGGATGTTCTAGTCTGCTTGTCTTCAAATGATAAGGTGTGTCAATTTATTGATATTGTGGTGGCTGACATACCAGAAGCTTATGGGCTTGTTCTGAGCAGGGACTGGTCGGCAAAGCTAAACGGATATTTTGCCTCGGACTGGTCACATCTGTGGCTGCCATATAAAGTGTTAGAATATAATCCGTCGGGATTATATATTGTAAATAAATAAATAAATAGGAATATGAATAGTTGCATAGGAAGGTGAAAATGCTGGTTCTCAACCGCCACATGAAATGTATAAATGTATGATATGTCAATGGAATAGAATTGAATCGGGAGTTATTACCTATCAGTGGTATCAGAGCTTGGCTATCTGCCATAACTCCTGCTGTTAAATTTCAGTCCTGGCAGCCTGTATGCTTGCCATTGCATTGCCAGACCTTCCTTCTGCCCTTTGTCAATTCGTTTCAGACTGCCTGTCCATTGTCAGTCTGCGTGTGTTTCTCCTTCATCCTGCGTGCCTTCAATACATGCGTTATTCTACAACAGTTTATTTTTGAGGTATGAGATATCATTTTGAGTTGGTAGCAGCCTTTTCAACTTGGTTCGTCGCCATTGTTAACCTTAATTAAATCTTCAAACGAAAGAATATCATAGCAGGAAAATGATTACTGCCTGATATCAAACACTACAATGAAGAAGATATATATATTGTTTATAATGTAATGGTATCCGGTGCAGCCATGAATTCTATGCCCAGCATATATTCTGCCTTGCACGCATCTATTATTGTTCTACACTCATACGTAATTTTTGATCTTTATGAGATCCTATACAATTCTCCGAAACGTCCATAAGAAATAGTCTAGAGAACTTATTTATAGAAAATATTCTCGCTTACGGTTGAGAAGGAAGATCTTTGATATGGTTTTTTTCTCTTTTGCTTTAATATGGCACCTGTGTTACCGAGAGTTCCTGAGACTGCTCTCTTCTCGACCTGCATTGAGGAATGATGTATGATATTGTCTGTTGGTTGCTGCCTTAACCAGGAAACCCTAATTTTTTGTGGGCTGCCTCTTCTATCCTCTGCGATCTGTAGTGGTTGAATGCACTATAACCACATTTATCTACCTGCGTGAAGAATGCTATCTCCTCACTGTGTGAATAGATTCTAGAGTTGTGACTTGTTGAATATGAATGCGACCTCCATCGGGTGAAGATTGTGACTTGTTGGAGTGTGGGTTTCATTGGTGTCTACTCATGACTGCTCGTGAATGTGGAGCTATTGTGAATCCATCCTCAACTGTATGACTACAATCTCTTCGTTTATTTAAGAGTTGTGACCATCTTGTTAAAGATGTGTCTCTTTGTGGCTGCGTTCTGTGAGCTACGAATCCTCATGTAAAGACACTCATTATTTCCATATTGAAGAAGTTGCTACAAGCCTCTCCTTGAAGGCTGCAACCTCCATTGCGTGAAGAGACAGCGTTGAAGACTGAACCCGTGAAGCTGTGAGTGACTGTGTGAAGACCAGCGTGAATACCAGTGTTGGAGGAGTCGTGGAGGCTTCCTGCGTGAAGACTGGTATCTGCTAGAACGTGGAGGTAAAGAGGTGATGAGTATCTGCGTGGAGACTGATCTCTTCAAGAGCTTGCGAGTTTTCTGAATACCCATTGCTGCAGTGAAGATTCACGAGCCTTTCTGAAACTGCGTGAAGGTAAAAAGCTGCATATTTTTGTTGTGCTGTCTCTGACAGTTGGAGACTACATAAAACCTAAATTTACCCTAGATTTTGCGTGAAGTTTGAAGTGAAATATTTTCATATTTATGAATGGTGTGGCTGCTGTATATATGTTGCGTAGAGTATGAGCCTGAATGGAGTGAGTTTGTTGTATGAGCTGTATATATGCTGCTTCTCGTTCCTGAACTTGGAAAATGAGCTATGACTGTTGCGTTTTACTTGTACACTTTGTTGTGTATTTAATGAGCTCTTGATTGCTACTTGATACTGTGTGGAAGATATATGTTGTTGCTAGTGTATATCATATATTGGAGAACCCATTGAATGATACATGTTGCTGGTGTTTTGAGCTGTAAACCTAGACTGCTACAATATCCACTTGAAGATTGAAGTTGTGACCACATTCTCCGTGAAAGGAGATTGCTGAGACTGCCCATCTTATTGACAGCATATGTTCTGTGTCATTGTATCATTTTTAAAACTTGAAGTTGAAATATTAAGATTGTAACTCACCTTGGCAGAGATTGTAGACCTGCAAGGTTAATATTTCTCTATTTCTCTTTGTCATTATTGTAAATTACACTAACAATTGCAAAAGATGCAATCTATAGCATCTGTAGTTGGTGTCACTCTCTCTGGAAAAGATCATCCCAAAGGAGAAAGCAGCAAGAGAGGAAGAAGAAACTTCAGAGGCAGAGGGGGCAGAAACAACTCCATCAAAAGACCAGATTTGCAGTGCAAGCATTGTGGAAAGACTGGGCACACATCAGATCAGTGTTGGGCTTCATGGGACTCCATCAAAGACAAGCATAACCAGAAGAAAGATGATAATAAAAATCAAGATGCTAGTAAATCTTCTGCTCATTGTATTGTTGCACATTGTAATCTTGGAATTAATGAAATGACTTCACTTTCATCTTACAAAGATTGTTGGCTGCTTGATACTGGTGCAACATCACACATGACATTTAGAAAAAGACTGTTTTGAAGAACTTAATGAAACAATAGATGGCATAGTTTACTTTGCAGATAAGTCAAGTCTTAAACCAAAGGGAATGGGCACCATTCGACTGAAGATGCCTGGATTCCCTGATTTCTTGTTGAAGAATGTTCTCTATCTTCCAAAGTTACAGAGAAGCCTGCTGTCCTTGGTGGAGATTCGACAGTGAGGCCATTCCATCCACATGTTTGATGGAATCATAGAAATAAGAAAGTCCTCTGACAACCAAGTCATCATGACTGGATACGAAGATGGGAAGCTGCTGAAGCTAAAAGGTTCATCTACAAGAGTTTAGAACTATGCCTACCTCTCTTAGCATGGAGAAGGTAATTTGTCATCTAGTTCATTGTGGCATGCAATATTTGGCCATCTAAATTATAACAGTCTTCGTTTGTTGAGAAATAATGGTGTATTTGGTTTGCCCACCATTCCCAAAGAGAAGAACAAATGTGATGCATGTATATTAGGGAAACATAGTAAGCTGCCATTCCATGAATCTAATTTCAGAGCAAGTAGGAAATTAGAATTAGTGCATTCTGATTTATGTGGCCCAATGCCAACACCTTCAGTAAATGGGAATAAGTATTTTATGACATTTGTTGATGACTACTCAAGAATGTGTTGGATTTACTATTTAAAGACAAAATCAGAAGCATTTCAAACATTCAAAGACTTACATGCATTGATAGAAAAACAAGCACAATAAAAAATTGGTACACTTCGTACTGATAATGGGAAAGAATACACTTCAAATGCTTTTGAATATTATCTTCGCCAACATGGAATTGCACATCAGACTACAGTTCCCTACAATCCTCAACAAAACGGTGTAGCAGAAAGAATGAATAGAACCATAATGAATATGGTTCGCTCAATGATGTTTTTCAAGAATGTAAAACTAATGTTTTGGGGTGATGCAGTAAAATGTGCAGCCTATTTGAGAAATAGAAGTTCCTCAAATGCTCTTGATAACAAGACTCCACATGAAATGTGGTCTGGCCATCTCCCTTCAGTTAGCCATCTCAGAGTTTTTGGTTCCACCTGTTATGCCTTGATTCCAAAGGAGCAAAGAAACAAGCTTGGTGCTCGAAGGAGAAAATGTATTTTCCTGGGGTACGAAGAATACTCCAAAGCATACCGTTTGTATGATGAGGTAAACAAGAAATTTGTTATTTCCAGAGATGTCATTTTTCTTGAGACTAATAAAAATGACCAGTCCATTGACA
>LPNX011113806.1:37978-109587 GCA_001517045.1 Pseudotsuga menziesii | reverse complement strand
AGCTGGCTAAGAATCCTAGATTCCATGATCGAACCAAACACATCAACACAAAATATCATTTGATTCGACATCATGTAGAGGCCAAGACAGTCCATCTTTGACATCGTTCCACAAATGATCAAGTTGCAGACATCTTCACCAAAGCGCTTGGATGAGAAAAGTTTGAAAGATTCAAAAACATGCTCGGACTTACGAACACCCCTTCGGATTAAGAGGGGGATTGTTAGAATATAATCCGCCGGGGTTATATATTGTAAATAAATAAATAAATAGGAATATGAATAGTTGCATAGGAAGGTGAAAAGGATGGTTCTCAACTGCCACATGAAATGTATAAATGTATGATATTTCAATGGAATAGAATTGAATCGGGAGTTATTACCTATCATAAAGGAAGCCCGAATCAAATTAAAATTTTGAGGGAGCCCCACATGAAACACAACGTTACTCAGTTCGAAGAAAAAAAATGAACCAGTGGATTCTGTTTTGGGAAATTACTTTATTGAGTTAGAACCAGGAAATTACCAAGCAGAAGAAGCCAGTGACACATCAGACGCTCAGCCTGATCTCCTTCGGTTCTCACAGGCTGATGAAATTGATTGTAAAATAGTAGACTTAGCAGTAAAAGTAGATGTAAATTCCCACATAGTAGTTAGCGATTTCTGGACACTTTTTTTTTACGGATCTAAAATGTTAGAAGGGTCAGGAGCTGGATGTGTCCTGATTGACCCCAAGAAGAACAAACATTTTCTTTCATGTAGGTTAGAGTTTGAATTTACAAATAACACAGCTGCATATGAAGCATTGGTTCAAGATTTAAGGAAAGCAATTGAATTAACGGCAAATAATTTGAAAGTGTTTGGAGATTCTGAAATAATTGTAAAACAAATTCAGAATCAAATATATTGCATTTATCCTCATTTAAAAGCTTATCAAAATGAAGTATGGGATTTACTCAAATGTTTTAATGCATTTAATATTGTATCGATTCCAAGACTTAAGAATGCAGCAGCTGACTTGTTGGCCACATCAGCTGCAAGGCTCGTGCCCTCTAATAATCGGTGCTCTGTTGAATTTTTTTTCAGGCCATCGGTTCTAGATATGATTACCAACCTACGAGTGTTTGATGACGATAAACAAATTATAGAATGCTTAACAAATGATGAGGTATTCAAAGGGGTGATTATTGGTGATGAAGAACATCAAGCCGAGCTGGATTTCGATAATTTCATCCCTAAGGGAGTCAGAACTTTAGAATGGATGTTTGATTTAAATGAAAAATTTAGAAGACCAGCAAATGTGAAGACTCATAGCTCATCTCTACAATTCGAATTGAATAATATGGGGACTGAGATGAAGCCTAAATATGTGAATCTTGGAAAATGTTGTTCACCAACTGAAAGAGATAAGTTCATCATTCTTTTCAAGCAATACAAAGATGTTTTTGCCTAGACATATGAAGATCTGAAGACATATGACACCAGTATTATCCAGCATGTTATCCCCATCAAATCTGGAGTCAAACCTTATCAACAGCCTTTAAGGAAAATGCATCCAAAGCTGGAGAGTGAAGTTAAAAAATTATTGGATGCTAGGATCATTTTTAAGGTTAGACACTCAGAATGGGTTTCAAATTTGGTACCAGTGAGGAAGAAATATGGAGAAATCAGGTTATGTGTGGATTTTAGAAACTTAAATCGTGCTTTAGACAAAGACAATTATCCTGTTCCACCCATGGAGCAACTGCTGCAAATGGTTTCAGGTTCTGAACTATTCTCTTTATTAGATAGATTTTTAGGCTACAATCAAGTGTTAGTAGCCGAAGAAGACAGATTGAAAATGGCATTCAGGACCAGGTGGGGAACTTTCGCTTACAGAAGAATGCCCTTTGGACTTATAAACACTGGGTCTACATTCCAGAGGGCTATGGACATAGCTTTCCATGATTTGATTGGCCGTAGTGCTGTAGTATACCTCGATGACATCATGATATTCTCAAAGAAGAGAGAAGGACACACGTTTCATCTAAAGCATATTTTTGAATGCTGCCGAAAATATGGTATCTCACTAAACCCCAAGAAGTGCGTGTTCACTGTTACAGAAGGTAAGTTGTTGGGTCACGTGGTTTCAAAGAAGGGGATCTTCATAGACCCAGAAAGGATCAAAGCCATTGAACAGATTCCCTTGCCCCATAATAAAAAGGGCATGCAATCATTTATGGGGACAATAAACTTCGTGCGAAGGTTTGTGCCAGATTTCGCTCAAATTGTTAAACCTTTGCGCCAAATGGTAAAGCAAAGTGTATAATTCAAGTGGAATGATGTTGAGAAGAACGCTTTCAGTAAGATTAAAACCACTGTTGTGTACGCACCCTCCCTCAAAATCCCATATTTTGATAAAGATTTTATTCTATACACTTTCGCATCCAATGATTCGCTAGAAGTTGTGCTTACCCAAAAGGAAGATGGGGGAGATGAGTTCCCCATATCATTTATGAGCACTGGTCTGCAAGGGGCCAAATTGAATTACCTGGATTTAGATAAACAAGATTACACAGTGTTTAAAGCAGTGAAACAATTCAGGCCTTACATACTAAAGAACCGGACCAAGGTAATTGTCCCACACCCAGCTGTGAGGTCTCTTTTCATACAGAAGGAGTTAGGAGAAAGAAGGGGCAATTGGGTAATAGCTCCTCAGGAATATGACCTCGAATTCAAGCCAGCTTCTATAGTTAAAGGGCAAGGGTTGTGCAAACTGATGACTGGAAGTAGAAACAATGAAGAACATCCTTGGAAGACGAAGCTTAGTTACATTTGATGGATGTATGTCCTCTTTTTACAGCCCCAGAATCTTGGTATCGAGACCTTGTGCATTACCTTCAGTCAGGATCGTTACCGAAACATTGGAATTCTAAGCAAAGAAGAGCATTGCGTCTTAAATCAGCCTCATATCAAATTATTGAAGAAATATTATTCATAAAAATTACGACGGAGTTCTTCTTAGATGCTTAGAGAAAGAAGATGCGAAGAAATTAATGACAGATTTGCATGATGGGCCTACTGGGGGACATTTTTCCAGAGATACTACAGCTCATAAAATTCTCAGAGCTGGATACTATTGGCCCACGCTTTTCAAAGATGCACACGCTCACATTAGAATTGCGACATCTGTCAAAGGTGTAGTGGAAGACAAGCTAAAGCAGCAGGACCATTGAATCCTGTGATGATAACGGAGCCTTTTGAGCAATGGGGGTTAGATATTATTGGGGAGATAAAGCTGAATTCTTCCCTACAACACAAGTATATTCTAACAGCAACCGACTACTTCACTCACTGGGTCGAAGCCATCTTGTTGTGTAACATAAATGAGGATGCGGTCATAGACTTCTTGCAAGACCATATTATGACCAGGTTTGGAGTTCCAATTTATTTATTTTTTGATAATGTTACTTACTTTTCCTTGATTAGATTAATTGCTTTTGCTCATGAGAAAGGAATTAAGTTGCATTACTCTGCTAATTACTATCCATAGGGAAATGGCTTAGCTGAATCTACAAACAAGAATCTGATTAGGATTTTAAAAAAGACGGTGATTGAAAATCAGAAGAGTTGGCACTCAGCATTACCAAATGCTCTTTCGGCTGATAGAGTCACCCCCAAGTCTTTGATAGGAGTGTCTCTGTATACCCTTGTGTATGGTAAAGAGGCCATTCTCCCCCCCAATATCATGCTACCCTCTTCCATAATAGCTCAGGAATCCATAGGATCAGATAATGAAGTCTTGCAAATGAGGATATATAATCTCCTGAAGGCAGAAGAGTCTCGATCTAAAGCCAGAGAGCGCTTTAAACAACAATAAGAGGTAGTAAAGAGATGGTTTGATAAACACAAGGTTGGAACAAAAGATTTTGAAGTGGGAGATTTGGTTCTCAACTGGGACCACCCCCATGATGAGAAAGGAAAACACATGAAATTTCAACAGTTGTGGGTAGGTCCTTTCCAGATTGAGGCAAAGCTTGGCCCCTCAACTTATAAATTGCAAGATTTACAGGGGTGGGAAGAGAACTTACCAGTAAATGGTTTAGTTCTCAAACCTTATTTTTCTTGAGTTTGTTTGTGTTCTTTTATCTTGTATATAAATAATTTGACTTGGCCGTTACTTTGAGTTATGTAGTTCTGTTTTGTTTTAGTTTAAATTTTGACTGATTTCAATAAAGGAGGCAAACTCGTGATTGCATGGAGAACATCAGAATTTTGGAATGATTAAAGTCCTTGGGTATAGGACTGTGTATTATTGTTTATCTAAAAGAATTTCTTCTATTTTAGCAGTTTTCTCAAGTGGCTATGAACACATTGAAGTCTTGTTTAATCCTTGTAAAATAAACCAAAATCAAAAGGTCTAGAATACTATTTTGAGGCTCCATCCATCTCACACTTAAAATGTCCTAGGGAGTGACAGAAAAGGGCCCATGGAAAGGAAGCAGGGTAAACATTATATTATATATAAATGATCCCATGCCAAGAATTGAATGCCAAAAGGCAGATAAGAGTCGAAAACTCCTATGAAAGCATTATGTATCTAAACAAATACTAAACCATATAAGTACTAAATCGCCAAAAGTTCCTCTCCGTCCGTGAGCTGAAAATTGAATACATCTCTCACACAAAAGGACACTATGGATAGAGGAGCCTGAATCAAAATTCAGAAAGAAAGGCATGCAAGAGGACTCATCTGGAAAGGACAAAAGTTCAAAAGAACAAAAGGTGCAAAATGGCATGGGAATGAGGAACAAATGAATATTTATGTTTACCATATGCTACAATCCCGTGGTGTCCAAGCTGGCAGCTACCTGAAGACAAAGGTAACAAATGATATTCATCTTTCTGGCCTCAAAAGAGTTATCTTGACTTGAAAATCCTGGTTTCCACTCTCCTAAATTGGACTATCATCAATGATTAAAAGTACATATATTTTCCATTTGAGAAATCCAGATATCTGGAAGAATTCAACAGGTTCTTTTGTTGTTAAACAGTTTGTTACTCAAGAAATAATCGTCTGGAGATCTAGGTTCACTAGGTAGTCGCCAATTGTTGCAGCTGCAACTGTTTCCCCAAATTTTCAATTTTTGGACCCCCTTGTTAATTTTTAGCATTGCCTAGAATCGTTTGGATCCATGAACTCTTTTTGTTAACTCTCTTCATGCTTTTCGAAAAATTGCTTATGTTTGAAATTGTTGTGGGTTGCGGAATTTGGAGTTTGGTTTTCTGCCTTTGAGCTGCAATTTGTCGTTTTGTTCTCGAAAGCTTATTTCTCATGCTAGCCACTGTTTCAAAGCCCATTTAAACAACGTATCGGAGCTATGTTTCCTTAGGGAGCCTCCGTTGTGGAAACTGAACGATGATTATTCTGCAGAAGGATCTTGACTTCTTCGATGTCGCGTCGTATCATTTGACTTGTTTATATTATCGAAGGTTGGTCGAAGTTGAGTCAGGGTATTTGGTTTTTGTGAAGCCGTTGTTTTGGAAGTGAAACAAGTTTTGGACCTCTGCGAGACCTTAAATTGTTCCGAACACTTAGTGTTTTATGTTGTTCTTGCACCATAGCAAAAGTTATGTTTTGGATCGGAGGTTGTAGTCTGTTTATTTTCCACCCTTGTGGCTCCCAAGAGAACTAGGTATCCACCATATAACTGCTCTTCCCACCGATGCTTTGTCAGGTTTTTCATCTCTTTGTCTGTAGCCTTTTCTCCTTCGCCCTTGCGGCTGTGTAATGCACTAATTTTCCAACGTTGATGTCTTTCCACTCGCCGACTGAGAACTCTTTCGACCAGAGTTTAGGTTCTAGCTCTTTTAACTCTGATAAACTTAACGGTCTCATGGAGCCCGTTTCCTGTTTGAGACCCGCTGAAGCGGCTGTGAATAAGACTACCCGGCCGAGGTTTTAGTGTTTTAAGCCACCGATAATTTTTTCCCTTCCCGTTGTTTTGTGAGTTTTAAACCCCTGTGTGGGCAAGACAGTGGTTCTGGTGCTTGTTAAGGTTTTCATGACGAGAGCGCAGTATAGGGCCTCTTTTGATGACTAGTCAGTTTGTTGATGTAGTTTGATTTTATTGAAAAAATGCAGTCCTAATTAATGATAAATGTCGTTTAATTGCAGACGAACTCAAGATATTTTTACAAATTACTACTGCAAGAAGTCATAGCTGGGAGATGAAGCAACGGAAAATTGGATGGACATTGTTAGGCAGATTTCGTACTGAAATCAACGGGATCTCAAGGAGGACAGATGAAAGACAAGGTAGAATCGATGGTGACAAAAGACCAGGCTTGGAAAGATCCGTCAGTTACTGAGCGGATATCGCTTTGTTAAATACTCATAAGTTGAAATTTGAAAATGTAATGCATGAAGTAAATCATGAGTACTCACGGAAAAGACAAAAAGGTGATATTAGACGGTTTTGAGGAGCCCAAAGGTCACACAGTTGGGGCAGCCCAAGGGGTTGGCTAATTTGGTTTAAATATAGGAAAGTTAGAGTTTACAGGAGTTTTTTTCCCTGGAAAAACTTGTGAACTATTGTTTGTAAGAGGAACTACTTCATTTTACAATAAGAAATTGCAAATTTTTCCTGTTGGAGAAGGTGCTATGTGTAATGTTCCAATGTGATAAAATGGACAATGTTGAAGGGGAACTATTTCGTTTTCGACTGTGTTTCATTAACTGTGAGAACGTTCTAACTTTCTGAACATATGTTCTTGCCTGAATGTTCTCTAGTATTTTTTGTGATATTTTCCACTATGAGTAATGAAAGTTTTAACTGTTGATGAGCTATCTTGTCGTGTATAATTTTATTCATGTTTATATGTTTGGTTCTAGGAATAGTTATCTGTGATTTGTCGTGACATGTGAACAGTATTACATTACTCATGAATTAATATCTAACTCTCTAGAGATAGCCTAGTTAGTATTTATTTTCTAATTGTGTGTGATCTAGATGTGAGGGAGTTTAAGACGAGAGTTAAGAACCTGCGCATCACATTGTGAACACTCCTTGCATTCTCAATCAATCTGCATGTTAGGTAGGCACTTGCATATCATACTTAAAGTCAAAAATACAAAATATCTACAGTGGATCGGGCCGCAACCAGTAAAACCTTTTAATTTTGTTACTTGACATACGGTAGCCGGACCGCAAAACGGAAGGATTCCCTACACCAAACAGTCACGGGCTAGTTGGAAACGTTGACTGGGGAGAATCCCTTGCTGTTGTTGCCTGCGAATTTCTAGGCCTTGACACCTGTTTATCAACATTTTCCAAAATCATGGTCGTTACATCTTCCCTGGGAAGAATCCACCTAATCACCTCTGGGCATGGAAAAAGCTCAGGTCTGGTAGCCACTCTCATCAAGGAAGACCTCTCTATGTTTGCATATATGGTTTCCTCCTCAAAACCGGTGTAAGGTACCTCCCAGTGTGTTATTAGTCTGTAAACTTCCCCCCATTTATATTCGGGTTCTACACCCACTATGCATTTGGTATCTTCGTAAGTATATTCAACTTTGGTGATGATTTCAACCTCAAGTTCCTCCTCTACTATGGGAGCCTTCTTCTTTTTCCATTTAGACATCTCAAATTCTGCAGAATTTCTCTGTCATACAAAGAAATTGCTTTTAGGATCTATTGGGCCATTCCTCGATGACATTCAAAAAGGAGACAAAATGTATGAGCATTTTACCTTGTCTATGCTAAACATGATTGCTGCTATGAAAATAAAACAAACAATACTCAAAAACCAAATTTTCCCGCATAAAAACAATCTACCCAAAAGGCTAAAAATAGCTCACGACCATTATTGCAGAATCAACTTTAAAATATTATGGCTTTTTGTAAAACGAAGAATATCCCTCTCCTCTCACTGAGTAGAAGACAATCTCAAACCCCCCTCTTGGTGCTATGACTTAAATCGCTCCATGGAAAATATGGTGCCTAATCCCAAGCGAAGGATATCGCATGTGATAGTGCATTTGACTCACTGTAAGCTCAGAGAAAACACAAGAGGAAGCTGCTTCTTTCAAAAAACACTCGCATCAAACTCTGCATAGATAGTGCATTCTGAACCTAAACTGGTCTGGGGTTCGTATTCGAGTTACCAATCTCATTCTGAGGAACCAAACCTTAGCATCTCGGAAGAAAACCAAAGAAACGCTCTCCCTAGAACGCCACACACAGACTGGAGGATATTGGTGCGGACAGCGTAACGGTCGTCTGCACCGGCTTCCCCAACAGTCGAGTGCGAGCTGCAAACCCATAACAGTCGTGAAAGTTATCATCAGGAAAAACCACAAACACCCCCCACCATGTCGACATACCATTTACCTAGATTGTATATACACGCTGAAAAAGAAACCTAGGAAATCACTAACCGCCGAGACAGGAGATAACCGAGGATGATAGAATCAGTTTGACCATTTGAACGAAAAGGTAAAAAAAAAAGCATAAGGGCCTACCTGGCAATGTGCTGCGCAACTGGTGGAGAAGAAACCGCAAACCTCCATGGTGGAGCCACCTAGGAGAGAAGGTACCGACAGGGAATGTGTTGGTCTGCTAGATCGATAATGACAACACGGGGAAATCACAAAATAACAATAAAATAATAACCCCCAAACCCAATATATATATGTTGCGGTCAACATGCAATCGATGGGAAAAATAAAATCATCAGGCGGCAAAACAATTGCGAGGTCAATGATCTGGTCAGTAGCATCTCTGCAACAGCGGATGATGAAACAGCTAGGAGAACCGCAATGGAATTGGCAGAGAAACAAATCAAAACTCGCATCGGAGCTCACGAGACTAAGGATTCGGATCAATAGATGGTTGGAGAGCCGAAATGGTGAAACCATAAAATAAATCAAGTTCTGTAGACCAATCAAAATGAGAGCAAAAATAAACATGACTTCAACAAAAATGAAAAAATTAGTCAAGCGAAAAACAAAATCAAACTACATCGAAAAGATAGCACCTTCCAGAGCCGCAACGGCGAGAGCGAAAATACTAAGGATTTGTGAGTCAAAATAGCGGGATCAGAAAAGTTTAATACAATCCTCGGGAAGCTTCATAGTACCTCCTCCGCAACGACGGAAGACTTAGAGACAAATGTTCTGATGGGATCTCAAAAAACTGCCAGTAAATAAAAATGCATCGGAGACCAATAACTCTTGAATCGGACTTGATGTCCTGTTCTTTTCCGCAACGGTGGGCGTGAAGATAACTGGAATCCCGACACAAAAATATAAAACACTTCTATTGGAAAGGAAAAATCAATTCAAACCGTAAAACATCATTGGCATAAAAGTAATCTTTGCGCAAACATCAAACAAACCAAGGGGCTGAGCAAAAAGAAAAGGAGGCTCCCAAAATTTTTGAATTTTGGGAAAATGTTGCGGCTGCAACAATTGGCGACTACTTGGTGAACCCCAGATTTCTGAATCAACTTCTTCCCAGTAAAATACTGTTTAATCATTTAGCTCATAAGTTGAATTCTTCTAGATGCTTGTATTCCTAAGATGGAAAACACATGCATTTAAATCATTGATGACAGTCCATTATTTGGAAATGGGAACACTCAAAATATTTGAAAGTCTGGATAACTCTTATGAGGCTTAGTAGGTGAGTTTTATTTTACCTTTGTCTTTGGTTAGTTTCTAGCTTGGACACCACAGGATCGTAACATATGGTAAACATAACTATTCATTTGTTCCTCATTCCCATGCCAATTGCACTTTTGTGCCCTTTGAACATTTGTTCTTTTGAGTCCTCCATCTGCCTTTCTTTCTGAATTTTATTTAGGCTCTTCTATCCATAGTGTCCTTTTGTGTGAGAGATGTATTTAATTTTCAGCTCACGGATGGAGAATAACTTTTGGCAGATTATTTTCATGTTTCTGATACTTCATTTGATATGTCTTGCTTCTTTTAGGAGTTTTGACTCTTAACAGCCTTTAGGCTTTTAAAATCATGGCATGGGATCATTTATATATAATAAATTGTTTACCTTTGCTTCCTTTCCATGGGTCTATTGCTATCACTCCCTAGGACATCTTAGATGTGAGATGGATGGAGCCTCGAAATAGTATTCTAGACCTCTTAATTCTAAGTTATTTTCATGGGTTAAGCAGGACTTCAATGAGTGCATAAACATTTAGGAAAACTACTTACTAGAAGAAATTCTATCATTTCGAAATAAAACGCATAGTCTTATCCCAAAGATTTCAGTTAATCGAGAACCCTGATGCTTTCCATGCAACCAAAAATTTGCCTCTTTTATTCAAAACAAACCAAAATAACCAGAAATAAAAGAGGTAAACAAAGTAAAACTGCATCAAATTATTTATGTACAAGGTCGTCAAATCAAAAGAAGATAAAATTTGAGAACCAAGCACTACCTGATCAGTTCTGTGCCCACCCCTAAAAATCTATCAACCTATGAGTCCAGGGGCTAGGATTGATTGCAGACATGAGATACCTAACTATGATCTAATTCTACTATTTTTGAAACCGAAACTAGGTCTACCGATTTACAATCAATCTCATCAGCTTGTGAACCTTGAAGGAGATCAGGTTGAGTGTCAGTCATACTGCTGGCTTCGTCTGATGCATGATATCTTAGTTCAAGCTCCATTAGATAATTCCCCAAAATAGAATTTGCAGATTCATTTCCTTCTTCCAACTTAGTGATAGTGTGCTTCATGTAAGGTTCCCTTAAAATTTTGATCCAATTTGGGACCCCTTTATGAGGCAACCATAAATGTGACCAATCTGAAGCAAAATATCCCTTTAACCTTGTGGACCAGTCCCGGTTCAGAATAATTCCATACCCATCCAGTATGTCAGCCACCACAATATCAATAAATTGACATATCTTGTTATTTGCAGATAAACAGATGAGAACATTCTCCATTTCCCCAACTACCTTGACACTAGTTCTGTCTAATTGAGTGACTTCTCAAGCAGTAGGTTTTGGCTGCCCATTAATTTTTTTGCAAACTGCGAGTGGCATAACATTCGCTAATGATCCAGAATCTACCAGACAGTTATGCACATTATGGTTCTAAATTACCAGAGTCAAAAGGAAAGGTGGGGTTCTAGCTTTCCCTTCCCCAATTGATTCGACATCTTCCTTCATAGGTTGGTTTTTAGTGGGTATCTCTTCCTCTGGTTCTTCAGGCCTTTTAGTATTTTCTTTATTAAAACCTACTTGTTCTTCCATAGGCATACCAGGCTTGTTGATTGGCTCTAGCTCTTGACTAATAATGGTAATTTCGGGTACTTTGTCCTCAACGTTGTTCTTCGGCCGTTTCTTGACATTCTCTTGCAACTTCTTAATCTTTGAGATTATTGAACTGTCTTTATTTACCAAATTCAGGTCTTTTGTTGTCATTGGTATATTCTCAGGTTTAAGAGTATTTTTTTCTATATCAAACTGCGAGACACAACCCCATAAAAACATGGTATCATTTTCTTGTTTTTCTATGGTCTCACTACCTTTTCCCTCCTCATCACTATCCTCGGTCAATTTAGAATCCAAGAGCTGATTCATTACCAATGTCATTGAATTTAACCATTGAGGATAATTCTTTTCAGAATGAGGTTGTTGGTGAAAAGTGAAAAAATTATCCATCCCTACCTCTGTCAGATTCATTGATGTTGAACCGTGTGGAGGGGTCTTGAACTAGTTGTTATCTTCCCTTTTTTTGTAGTAAGGCTTATAATCTTTCTGAGCTTCCTTTTCCTTCTCCAAATCTATTATATTGTTGGAAAGCTTTTGCATCATCTTTAACATCCCCTCAAAATCATGTGATTGCTCCTCTTTAGGTTTGGGCAGGAATAAGGCTCTTTTCCCAGAAGATTTTTCTCCAGACTGTTCGGGATCATCTTCTATACTTTCCTTTTCAGCCTCTACTCTTTTTGCTTCTTCATACGTCTCTGCTAACATAGGATTAACTTGAGCTTTTGTGAACATAGCCAAGTTTGGACCTAAAGCTGAGGTATAATACTCAATCAGAAATTTTATCAGAGGGATTATCAGTTGCAGAGAATTTCTTGAGGTAAGCAGAAAATCTTTGAGTGAAATTGTGTACCTTTTCTTTCCTTTCTTTCTTTAAAGCGCCTAAGGATTTCATTAGTGCTACATGTGTATTTTGGGCTGCATACTTACTTCTGAAAATCCTTTCAAAGGTATCCCAATCTAGGATAGAGTTTGCAGGAAAACCAAAGTACCACGATGCTGCTGCTCCTTTGAGGGTGTGTGGAAAAAGTCTACAAACTACATCCTCATGTTCCCCAGCCCTTAATCCTTCTATCACCAAATAGAAACTTTGCAAATGGTCATCTACTACAACCTTCTCATTTGGATCAAACTTAGGCAGCAACTTCTCAAAAGCTTGAGGTAAGTCATGCAACGGAGGTGTAAGGTTCAAGGGTCATCTGGCTTTCCAAGAAGGTGGTGGATTTGGTAGGTTAGGTGGTTGATCTGCATTTACCCCTACCATTAGTCTGGGTGGAGAGTGAGGGGGTGAAGGAATAGGAGTTCGCACAGGTGAACAGTACGGTGTGTTTGGGCCTATTTGATTCCAAGACTGAACAACCTCCTGTAATGCTCCTTCAACTAACTCTTCCAAATCTCCAACCAACACTTGAGTAGCAATCAACTTATTTAATAGAGGTTGGACGACTCATATTGTATCAAGAGAATATAATGATGGCATGAAAAGGGTTTGTAAAGTAAATGTGTGTGGAAAATAACATTCCAATGCACCGAAATAAAGTTCCGCATTTGATAACTGATCAATAGACAAGGAGTATTCCGTAAAGTAATCGCCGGTTCACAGGATTTGTGGAAGATGAACTACGGAAGCAATTTCAATAAAAGATGAAATGCAGATCCACAATTTGCTATCCGCAATGCGGAAAGAATGCACAGTCCACAATATGCAAAGTATGGAAGAAGAATTGCGGAATTTATTTCCAGAGAATTCGAAATGAACACCTGCAACCCGTAATACACAATTGCAGAAGGAATGAGTTCCCACAAATTACAGAAAGGTTAAATCCAGAAACTTGTAGTTACGAAAAAATATCATTGCAGAAAGGTGAATACATAAAGGTTAATTACAGAAGGTTAATTGAGGAAAGGTAGTTGTGGAAAGGATCATTGCAGAAAGGTATTTGTGGAAGGTCATATGCGGAAAGGTCATTGAGAAAAAGTAATTACGGAAAATCATGATTGATAAATCTAAAGAGAATTAACAGAGATGTAATGTCGAATTATTTTTGGTTTGTGAAGAGTCATGATGAAGATATGTGACTGTGTTGAGGCCTGGAAAATAGCAGGTAACAATAGTAGGGATTCTCCCCAATAAGCGTTACAAATTAGCTCATTATTGTTTGGTATGGGGAATCCATAGGGTTTACGGTTCGGCTACCGTAGGTCAAGTAATAGTTAAAGATTGTTTTACCGGTTCCAGCCTAGTCCACCGTTTAATTGTATTTTTTAGTTTAATGTTTAGGTAGGATATGCAAGTGCCTAGCTAACTGCAGCCAGTAGAGATAGCGAGGAGTGTCACGATGTGATGCACAGGTTCTTACATCTCATCTTACCTCTCTCGCTTCTAAATTATAAACAAAGAAAACTAAATAAGACTATCTAACCTATCCCTAGGGAGCAATACTGTAATTAATAATGAGTAATGTATTGTATCACATGCATTTAGAATACTACAGATAGATGTTAATATTTCTGAATACACAAATATAAATAGACAGATAAACAAAGAGATAGCTCATTGTTGATTAAAACATTCATTACTCAGATATGATTGTGGGAATTTCACATAAATAAACAAGAGCGCATTCATAACATGAAAGAATTCATAAGTCATAATGATCTCACAGTTCATAGAATCAAGCTAAAACACAAATAGTTCACATCCAACCAGTCCATGTCAAGCATTTGAAACCCCATAGTGCTTTCCATAGCAAAAAATATAACTCTTAATTATAAGATGAAATAGTTCTTCCTACAATAACCTTGCACAAAGATAGTCTGAAAAAAGGTCCTTCAATACATAAAGCTTACATATATTTATACAAAAGCAAAAAACTCTTGAGCTGCCCTCTTTGCCTTTTGGGATTCCCCTAACCTTTCCTTTTCAAAATTTTGTCCTTTAGATTATGGACTCAAAATACAATATATTACATCATTAATCAAAATATTCTAAATATCCCAAATAAGATGGCTTAGCTTGATCATTCATAAATTTCTTCCATGCATTGGCATCTGTTGCTATGTTTTCAAAACCGAAAGGTTCTAGAAATCTAATAGTAATTTCATGCTTAGCATCTTGAGCTTTTATACCCACCACTCTGGCCAAAATCAGGCGAAGTTTGTCTTCCAGCACATGTGCTATTCCAGTTTTAAGCACCTCTTCATCTAATTTCTTCACTATCTGAATGGCCTATTCATCTTCGTTGCATCGTTCCTGGAATTGCTTCAAAAATATTTCATGCTTTGGCAACACCTCTATTCTCCTGCTAGTAGAAATCTGACACTGATTGTAAGTTAAAACGATTCTTTTGTAGAATTATGCACATGCACTCTTCATCTTCCTCACTTCCTTTACTAGCTCTTCTGCTTCTTTGCTAGCAAACTCGATCAGCTCATACTCTAGCTTTATCATCTCCAGGTCTTTGGGAGGTACATTTTTGGGAGGCTCCTTAATTGTTTCCACCCATGTCATTCTTCCCTGTAGAGTTTCTAAGATTTCTTGTGTCTTGTCCAAGAAATAAGAAGCTGTATTTATAATTTCCTCCAATCTTATTTCTATCTATTGAACCTTAAACCTCTCCTTCACCATTTGAAGCTGCATTTGATGAATCTTATTCTTGAGCATGAGAGCATGTTTCTTTAAAGTTTAAACATCAGCTTCCTGCTCCAAATCTATCTTCAGTGAAACTTCTAGTGAATTCTTTTTATCTTCCAAGGCTACTATATGAGTTTCATACAACTTGGCTTTCCCTTCCGTAGTGGTCCTTTGAAATTCTAGTTCTGTCACTTGATATTCTAACTTCCCCTTTTCCTTATTCAACTCTTCAATTGATAGCCTCAGATTATCTCTTTCGGCTTCTAAAACATGATATCCTTGCTGCACTTTCCCAAAATATTCCAATGTGGCTTGGGATTATTTTTCTATATTGCCTGCAAATAGTGCCAAAGCATATTTGTTTGCCTATATAGTCTGACACTCTGCCTTGGATACCTTAATTTCATTGATCATATCTTCATATTTTCTCTTCAAGCTTTGACTTTCACTTCTTTCCCTTTTTTAGGTCTCTTTTAACTGTGAGACCTTCTTCTGGGATTGCTCGAGATCCGTCATTATTCTATCCACATTATATTCAGTAGCTAGGGATAGGGCTACCCCATCTCTTGACATTAATCATGGATCTTCGTTGGTACCGTGAACCATGTTTTTATCAGTCACCATCACTCCTTGCTTACCTCCAGTGTTCACCTTTTTCTCTATTCTTTTAACGATCCTCTTTTTTACCTTGTCATAGAAAATGGTGTTTAAATCGGGTACTTATTCTCCTTCTATGGGAGTAAAAGGAATTAGTTCAATTCCAGATACCATTAGAGGATTCTCCCTTGTTGTACTACTAGATGGAACAGTAGCTTCAAATGGATCAGCGTCATAGTGAGTCTGTCCTTGATCAACAGGGTCTTGTTATTCTTGTGTCTCTTCTCTCGATTCTTCCACTGCCTTTTCCGCTTGCCCCATTTCATTATTAGCATCTTCTAACCTTAATCCTTCACTTTCTTTCTTCCTTCTCTACATTCCTTCTTCCTCCTCTCTTTTCTTTTCTTCTTCTATCTTCTTTTCCGCCTCTTCATCTGTCTTTTTCTTTTCTTCTTCTTCAGCTCGCAACCATTTCTATGCTTCTTGCACTAACCTGTGAGTTTCTTCCTATCTTCTCTTTGCTGCATCTTCTTCCTTCCTTTTGAGTTTATCAGCAGCTTTTCCCTTTCTACCCATAGTAGTTATCTTTTGTTTGAATCTTTTTCTCAAAGATGTCATGCTTTTAGCATTCTGGAAGATCTCTTCATCTTTATCCCAGAAATTTGAATACTCAAAATGCACTCCCTCTGCTATGCAATAATCAAAAAATTTATCCTCATAGTCATTCCTATGGAAATTCATTTCACTGAAGTGAAAATACTCTAGCTCCTTAACAAAATCTGCTGCAGTTTTTACCCTGGAAAATTTGTAACTTCCTACAAAAAATGGGACTTCGGGATATACTGCCTTCTTCTGCTCAAAAAGGAAATTTCCCACTCCATCAATTTACAACTATCTCACAACCTCTTTATGGATCACATAGTTTGAAGCATACTTCGGTATAAGGGAAGGGGATCTTGTACCACTGTACATTCTTAAATATAAACCTTCTTCTGTCAAATAATAGTTTTCATTTTTTTGCACAACTTCCAAGGCTTCCTCTGACATACAATTACATTCGACCAAGAAAATTAATGTATATAATGGCATGATGAAGTTCTCACAAATCTCCTTGTAATGGCTATAATATTTGTGATCCCATAATAATTTATAGGCAGCATACACAGGGGCCCGGTCCTTATCCCATTGGCACTTTAATGCTAGGAAGGGATGAGTACATAAAATGCAATCAATCAATATCAAACTCATATACAATTCTGTCTTCGTCTGGGACACTCCTCCCAATGTTGCACTTATACAAGCTAACAGAATGTTGGACACTATATTCTCCCAATTAAAGATTGTACCTTGGGTGGCGACAAAATATATCATTGGTACCCAACCTATTTTAAAGCTTTTTCCATTAGCCCTCCTAAAATTTTTGTTTAGTGTCAAAGCAATGAACCTGTATGGAGTGCGGAGGGTTGATGTCTCGTACTCTCCAGAAGGCCTTATGTAGAAGTTTTTACCTAGGATCATAATCTTCTGAAATGTTTCCACCATATATTTATTTATCTCCTTTAACAAATTTTCAGTCAAATAGGTTTGTGGTGTTGGTAAATTATAAGCCATAGACACATAGGTTGGGCTATATGCAGCATAACCCTTTCCCTCGATATTGGATAGTATCATCCTTTTTACATATTCCCTAGGCAAAATCCACCCTATCACCTTTGAACATGGGAAAAGTTTAGGTCTGGTAGCCACCTTCATAATGGTTGATTTCTCAATGTTTGCATATATAGGCATATCTTCAAACCCAGCTTCTGGAATGCTCTGGTTCGAAATCATTCGGTATACCTCTCCCCATTTATACTTTGGATCAACTCCAGTAGTGGCTTTAGTATCTTCATAAATAACCTCAACTTTGGTTGCTATCTCTACTTCTGGTTCCTCTTTAGCTGCTTGGGCCTTTTTCTTCTACTTTTGTGGGATATTGTTGTGCTGATAATTAGCCTGTAACAATCATGCAACATGATTTTATTCTACTTACTCCTAGCAAGCTATGTATTGAAACATCAATAAAACAATCAGAATATTACCATGATATCAATATGCATGCTGAAGAACTTCTTTTATCAAATAAATAGGCTTTCAATATGAGAAGCAACAATAAGAATTGGAAAAAAACCTATCTGTCCTATCCTGCAAAAACCTCTTTGAGGGAAAACCCTAAATCTTCATAACCACCTTGCTTCTTTGGGTAGCAAACCTGATTGAGGAAAAAGCACAAATCCTGAAACTGTAGACCGCTAAAAAAAAATCAAAACCCTTGATCATTTGTGCACCTCTCCTACATCCCATGGGAATACATCATCTCTTAAGACATGGCCAGGCAGAATAGGGTTTAAAACGACACAAGAATAAAAGGGGCGGTGTAGACAGTGAAACACTCATCTGCACCCTACCCTTACTTCCCAAACAAATGTCAAAGGTGCACTCATGGCTGCACAGAGACTGAGCGAGAAAAATAATTGGTGAAATGAAAAGATGCTCACAAATAAACAGGTTGAACCTTAAGTAAAGAGAAAACCACCGCTGTTCAAAACAAAAACCCTCGCAGAAAAAACCTAACCTCATCACTACATGTGGTAAAAAACAAATAATAATGCTGAGCATATAAGAAAAATGAGTGAATCCTACCAGTATACAACGTGGTGGGTGACCTGGACAGGCAACAACCTCTACCGGTGAAAAATTCGTACAGGTGAATCGATAGTTGCGCAGACTCCACTGAATAACCCTCATGGTGATGATGACGCCTCAATACACATGCTATGGTTTTATAAGCTCGACCAGGAGTAGTCAATTAATGTGGCAGGAATGAAATTTAACCCACCGTAGGAGTCATAACCTTGTGGAAATCCGCACTTATCGGATCGACTTAGCTCTTTCTACCTAGTATATCAGATGGGAGAAACACATCAAAAGATGGAGGCACTAACCTATCTTGGTATCAGCGAGGACATCGTGAAGTTGGAGATAGATTCAGCACTAGATCTCTGCAATGTTAGTCGACGAAACCCTTAAAATTTTCAACTCATTCCCATATACACAGCCGACAGCAAGATCACCAACTTAATTGAATATTGAAGAAAGATAATCAAACAAAGATTCGACTCATCGGAGATGCTTTAGACTAGACTTCCAGAAAATCGACAGATTGTCTCCGAGACCATAAACGAAACGACTTCCAATACATCGGATCAAACTTTGGAAAGCTCCCGACGAGCGTACTGGAACGGTAGTCAATTGTGCATCTAATGTATCGGAAATCTAGTTGACTAGGCATCCAATACAAATAGACAAAAAAAACAAATCTTTTAAAAAAAAATACCACGAGCAAACTTTGGTAAAATCATGGAAATCCTTAAATTGTCTAAACACTAAAAAAATAAGGGGGGGACCCTAAAAATAAAAAATTTCAGCAGAAATAGTTGCAGCTGCAACAATTGGCGACTACCTGGTGGACACATATCTCTGAACAACTATCCTTTCAGACAACAGACTGTTTCGGTGATATTACTTTATTATATTTCTTCCAGATATCTGCACTTCTAGAATGCCCAATTTATGAACTTTTAACATTGATCATAGTCCAATTTTAAAGAAAGGGGAACCAGGATTTTGAAAATCTTGATAACTCTTCTGAGGCCGAAGATATGAGTTTTATTTTACCTCTTCCTTTGGGTAGCTTCCAACTTAGACACCACAAGATTGTAAGATATGGTAAATAGATATATCCATTTGTTCCTCATTCCCATGCCAATTTGCACTCTTTTGGTGCTTCTGGACTTTTTTCCTTCTGAGTCCTCCCGAATTGCTTTCTTTTTGAATTTTAATTCAGGCCTCTCTATCCATAGTGTCCTTTTGTGTGAAATATATTTTGATTTTAACTCAAGGACGGATAATAACTTTGGAAATATTATTCACACTGATGTGGTTCAGCATGTGTTTTGGTACATATTTGCTTCTTGGGATATTTTGACTCTTGTTAGCCTTTTGGATTTATACTGTGGCGTGGGATCATTTAAATATAACACAATGTTTACCATGCTTCCTTTCCATGGGTCTTTTGCTATTAATTCCTTAGGCCAGTCTTTAGTGTGAAATGAATGGAGCCTCAAAATAGTATTCTAGACTTTTCTAGCCTTAGTTATTTTACAAGGATTAAGCAGGACTTCAAATGTGTTCATAATCCATTCAGATAATATGCTAGTCTTGAAGGATCCTTAAACATAATGTATGGGTAAATAGCAGGCAGACTTTGATCAAATATTTTAGTTTATCCAGAACTCTGATGAACTCCAAAACCAAAAGTTGTGCTGAGTTATTCAAACATAAACAAACCAATATCTACAAGCAATCAAACTTGAGCAAGTAAAATTTAAAAAACTGAAAAAATAGCAAACAAAAAAAATCAAACCAATTATTTATGTACCATGAAAAACAAAATCAAAACCATTAAGAAAAATAAGGTTTGAGAACTAAACCATTTACTGGTAAGTTCTCCTCCCACCCCTGTAAGTCTTGCAACTTGTAAGTCAAGGGCCCTATCTTCACTGTAATCTGAAAAGGGCCTATCCATAGTTGCTGGAATTTAGTGTGCTTTCCCTTCTCATCATGCGGGTGATCCCACTTAAGAACCAAATCACTGAATTCGAACTCCTTTTTCCCATCTTTGTGTTTGTCAAACCATCTTTTCACCATTTCTTGTTGATGTTTAAACCTTTCTCGGGCTTTGGGCCTGGATTCTTCTAACTTCTGCAGATTGTGAATTCGGATTTGCAGAACTTCATTGTCAGTACCCCTAGAGTCTTGGGCTAGTATGGAAGAGGGTAGCAGGATATTAGGAGGTAAGATAGCTTCTTTCCCAAAGAAAAGAGTGTAGGGTGACACACCTAAGGGCTTCTTGAGTGTGACTCTATCAGCCCAGAGTGCATTAGGAAAAGCTAGATTCCAGCTCCTTTGATTTTCTATAACTGTTTTCTTTAAAATTCTAATCAAGTTTTTATTTGTGGATTCTACCAAACCATTTCCTCACGGGTAGTAGTTTGCAGAATAGTGTAGCAAATCCAGTCAATTTAAAAGATGAAAAATATGAAGCATTATATAAAAGCAGGGAAATTGGAACCCCAAACCTAGTCATAATGTGGTTCTGTAAGAAATCCATAACTGCATCCTCATTTACTTTTTGTAACAGAATGGCCTCCACCCATTTGGTGAAATAATCGGTTACCGTCAGAATGTACTTATGCTACAATGAAGAATTTGGATTGATTTCTATGATAATGTAAATTCCCCATTGCTCGAATGGTTCTGAGATAATCATTGGTTTCAATGGTCCTGTTGCTTTGGCTTGCCTCCCAACGCTCCTTTGGCAAGTATCACACTTTCTAACATGAGCATGAGCATCTTTAAACAATGCCAGCCAGTAATATATAGCTCTGAGAATATTGTGTGTTGTTGTGTATCCTGAAAAGTGACCTCCAACGTGTCCATCATGTAATTCTACAATAAGCTTCTCCGCATCTTCATGTTCCAAGCATCTAAGAAAGACTCCATCATAGTTCTTTCTAACCAACACTCCATCAATAATATGATATAAGGTTGATTTCAGACGCAATGCTCTTCTTTGCTTGGGACTCCAATGCTCCGGCAAATATCCTTCTTGAAGATAATGGACTAAGTCCTGATATCATGAGTCTGGAGCTGTGAATAGAGGACATACATCCACCGTGTGTAATTCAACTTCATTATCCCAGTTGTTATCTTCATTGTTTTGACCCTTAGCTATGACCTGACAGAGTCCTTGTCCTTTAATTATGGTTGCTGGTTTGAATTCAAGATCATATTCTTGCAAAGCACTCACCCAATTACCTCTTCTTTCTCCCAGCTCCTTTTGTACAAAAGGGGATCATACTGCTAGGTGTGGGACTATTACTTTGGTGTGGTTCTTAAGTATATATGGCCTGAATTGCTTCACCACCTTAAAAACTACATAAGCTTATTTATCAACTACGGGATATTTCAATTCAACCCCTTGTAGACCAGTGCTAATAAATGATATGGGGTATTCATCTCCCCCTTCTTCTTTCTGCGTAAGCACTGCTGCTAATGAATCATCAGAAGTGAAAGTGTACAGAATTAAATCCCTTTCAAAATTTGGACTTTTGAGTGATGGTGCATGGGCAATAGATGTCTTGATCTTGTTAAATGCATTATTCTCTGAATCAGTCCATTTGAACTGCACACTCTGCTTAACCATTTGTTGCAAAGGTTTGATGATTTG
The DNA here is from genome assembly GCA_001517045.1 of Pseudotsuga menziesii. NCBI lineage: Eukaryota > Viridiplantae > Streptophyta > Pinopsida > Pinales > Pinaceae > Pseudotsuga > Pseudotsuga menziesii. The sequence goes on along the minus strand of LPNX011113806.1, from coordinate 87,742 downwards.
AGCAAAGTATGGCACAAACCTTTGCATGAAATTGATTGTCCCCATAAAAGGATGCATGCATTTTTTATTATGGGGCAAAGGGATTTGTTCTATGGGTTTAATCCTTTTCGTGTCTATGGAGATCACTTTTTTATAAATAACATGACCTAAAAGCTTTCCTTCTCTGACTGCGAACACACATTTCTTAGGATTTAATGAAATTCCATATTTCTTGCAACGTTCAAAAATATGTTTCAAATGAAATGCATGCTCTTCCGTCTTCTTTGAAAATATTGTAACATCATCTAAATAGACCACAACACTATGGCCAATCAGACTGTGGAAAGCTATATTGATAGCCCTTTGGAAAGTTTCTCCAGCATTAATGAGTCCAAAGGGCATTCTCCTATTCACAAAAGTACCCCACTTGGTTTTGAAAATTGTCTTGAGCCTGTCTTCTTCTACTACTAGAAATTGATTATAACCGAAGAATCCATCTAATAGGGAGAACAGTTCAGAAATTGAGACCATTTGTAGTATTTGTTCCATGGGTGGGACAGGATAATTATCTTTATCTGATGCACGATTAAGATTTCTGAAATCTTTGCAAAGTATGATCTCTCCAGACTTTTTATGCACTGGTACCGAGTAAGAAACCCGTTCTGAATGTCTGACTTTAAATATGATTTTAGTATCTAGCATCTTTTTCACTTCACTTTTAATTAAGGGCTCTAATTTGGGATGCATCTTTCTCAAAGGTTGCTGGTAAGGTTTGAATCCAACTTTGATTGGAATCACATGGCATAATTTTGGTGTCATGCGTCTTTAGGTCTTCGTAAGTCCAAGCAAATACATCTTTATATTGTCTGAATAAACTGATGAATTTACTCCTCTCATCAGGTGAGCAAGACTTCCCCAAATTCACATATTTGGGTACAACCTTTGTCCCTATATTTATCAGCTCGAATTGTAAAGATGAGATATGAATCTTGACATTTGTTGTCTTTCTAAATTTGTTTTCTAAATCAAACATTTGTTCCAAAGTTCTGACTCCTTTCAGAATGAAATTTTCGTTATGTAGTTATGCTTGATGTTTTTCGTCATCTATTATGGCTCCTTTAAATGTATTATTATTGACTAAGCATTCCAATATTTGTTGATCATCATCAAACACCCTCGGATTAGTGATGTTGTCTAGAACAGATGGCCTGAAAAGCAATTCAATCGAACATCTATTATTTGTAGGTACCAACCTTGCAACTGAGGTAGCTAACAAGTTAGCTACTGCATTTTTTTCTCTAGGAATTGAAGAGATATTGAATGCATGAAAATTTATTAATAAATCTCATACTTCATTTTGGTAAGCCTTCAAATGTGGTGATATGCAGTCAATTTTGTTCCGAATTTGTTTAACAACGATTTCAGAATCTCCATACACTTTTAGATTTTTTACCTTTAATTCTATTTCTTTTTTTAGTCCCTAGACTAATGCTTTGTATTCAGTTGTGCTATTTGTGCATTCAAATTCTAATGTACATGAAAGAAAATGTTTATTTTTTTCTAGATCGATCAGGACACAACCATCTCCTGATCCTTCCAACGTTTTAGAACCATCGAAATAAAGAATCCAAAAACTTTCTACTCCTACTAAATTTGAATTATTAACTACATCTGAAACTAAATCTACTATGTTACAATCAATCTTATCATCCCATGAGAACTGAAGGAGATCGGGCTGGATATATGATATACAATTAGTTTCTTTGTCTTGGTAATTTCCTATCTCTAGTTCAAGAAAATAATTTCCCAACATAGAGTTTACTGGTTCATTCTTGCCTTCCAACAGAGTCACGTTATACTTCATTTGAGGTTCTCTCAACACTTTATTTGGTTCTGACATCCTTTATAGGGAAACCACATATGTGACCAATCTGATGCAAAATATCCTTCTAATTTTGTTGACCAATCCTGGCTTAAATCCAAACCATAAGCATCCGGGATATCTGTTGCCGTAGGCCAAGTAACAGTTAAAGCTTGTTTTATCGGTTGTGGCCCGGTCCACCATTTAATTGTATTTTTTAGTTTTATGTTTAGGTATGATATGCAAGTGCCTAGCTAAATGCAGTCGATAGAGATAACGAGGAGTGTCACAATGTGATGCGCAGGCTCTTACCTCTCGCCTTACCTCTCTCGGTTCTAAATCATAAACAAAGAAAACTAACTAAGACTATCTAACCTATCCCTAGGGAGCAATACTGTAATTAATAATGAGTAATGTACTATATCACATGAATTTAGAATACTACAGATAGCTTTTAATATTTCTGAATACATGAATATAAATAGACAGATAAACAAAGAGATAGCTCATTGTTGATTAAAACATTCATTACTTAGATATGATTGTGGAAATTTCACATAAATAAATAGGAGCACATTCATTACATGAAAGAATTCATAAGTTAGAATGATCTCATAGTTCATAGAAACAATCCGAAACAGAAATAGTTCACATCCAACCAGTTCATGTCAAGAATTTGAAACCCCACAGTGCTTTCTCCAGCTGAAAATATAACTCTTTATCATAATATTAAATAGTTCTTCTTACAATAACCTTACACAAATATAGTCTGAAAACAGGTCCTTCAGTACATAAAGCTTGCCTATATTTATACAAAAGCAAAAAAATCTTGAGCTGCCATCGTTTTGTTTTGGGATTCCCCTAACCTTTCCTTTTCAAAATTTTGTCGTTTAGCTTATGGACTCAAAATAGAATATATTACATCATTAATCAAAATGTTCTAAATATCCCAACTAAGATGGCTCAACTTGCTCATTCATAAATTTCTTCCATGCATTGGCATCTGCTGCTATGTTTTCAAAACTGGAAGGTTCTAGAAATATGATAGTAATTTCATGCTTAGCAGCTTGAGCTTTTATACCCGCCACTCTGGCCAGAATCAGGTGAAGTTGGTATTCTAGTAAGTGGCTTCTAACCGTCGCATGTGCTATTTCATTTTTAAGCACCTCTTCATCTAATTTATTCACTAGCTGAATGACATGTTCATCTTCACTGCATCGTTCCTGTAATTGGTTCAAAAATATTTCATGCTCTGGCAGCACCTCTAGTCTCCTGCTAGCAGAAATATGACACCGATTGTAAGTTAAAAGGACTCTTCTGCAAAATTCTGCATAGGCACTCTTTGTCTTCCTCACTACCTTAACTAGATCTTCTATTGCTTTGCTAACAAACTCGATCAAATCATACTCTAGCTTTATTGTCTCCAAGACTTTGGGAGGTACATCTGTGAGAGGCTCCTTAATTGTTTCCACCCATGTCATTCTTCCCTGTAGTGTTTCTAAGATGTCGTGTGTCCTGTCGAAGAAATAGGAAGTTGTATTTATAATTTCCTCCAATCTTATTTCTATCTGTAGAACCTTAAACCTCTCCTTCACCATCTAAAGATACATTTGATGAATCTTATTCCTAAGCACGAGAGCATGCTTCTTTAAATGTTCAACATCGGCTTCCTACTCCAAAGTTGTCTTCAATGAAACTTCTAGTGAATTCTTTTGATCTTACAAGGCTACTATCTGAGTTTCATATAGCTTGGCTTTCCCTTCCGCAGTGGTCCTTTGTACTTCCAATTCTATCACTTTATCTTCTAACTTCCCCTTTTCCTTATTCAACTCTTCAATTGATAGCCTCGGATTATCTCTTTCGGCTTCTAAAACCTGATATCCTTATTGTAGTTTCCCAAAATCTGCCAAGGTGGCCTGGGATTCTTTTTCTATATTTCCTGCAGATATCAAAAAAGAATATTTATCTACCTGTAGTGTCTAACACTCTGCCTTAGATACCTTAAATTCACTGATCATATCTTCATATTTTCTCTTCAAGCTCTGACTTTCACTTCTCTCCTTTTTTAAAGTCTCTTTTACCTGTGCGACCTTTTTCTGGGACTGCTTGAGATCCGTCATTATTCTGTCCACATTATCTTCAGTGGCTAGGGATAGAGCTACCCAAGATTTTCCATTAATTATGAATATTCGTTGGTATCGTGAACCACTATTTTATCAATCACCATCACTCCTGGCTTACCTCCAGCGTTCACCTTTTTCTCCGTTCTTTTAACGATCCTCTTTTTTACCTTGTCATAGAAAATGGTGTTTAAATAGGGTACTTCTTCTCCTTCTGTGGGAGTAAAAGGAATTAGTTCAATTCCAAATATCATCATAGGATTCTCCCTTGTTTTACTACTAGATGGAAAATTAGGTTCGAATGGATCATCTTCGAGCTGAGTCTATGACTCTGTCCTTGATCAGCAGGGTCTTGTTCTTCTTGTGTCTCTTTTCTCAATTCTTCCACTACCTTTTTTTCTTGCCCTTTTTCCTTATTATCATCTTCTAGCCTCAATCCTTCACTTTCTTTCTTCCTTCTCTTTATTTCTTCTTCTTCCTTTCCTTTCTTTTCTTCTTCTATCATTCTTTGTCGCCTCTTCAGCTGTCTTTTTCTTTTATTCTTCTTCAGCTCACAACCAGTTCTCTACTTCTTGCACTAACCTTTGAGCTTCTTCCTGCCTTTTGATTTTATCAATAGCTTTTCTCTTTCCACCCACAGTAGTTATCTTTTGTTTGAATCTTTTTCTCAAAGCTGTCATGTTTTTAGCATTCTGAAAGATCTCTTCATTTTTATCCCAGAAATTTGTATAATCAAAATGCACTCCTGCTGTTGTGCAATAATCAACAACTTTATCCTCAGATTCATTCCTATGGAAATTCATTTCACCGAAGTGAAAATACTCTAACTCCTTAACAAACTCCACTGCGGTTTTTACACTGGAAAATTTGTAACTTCCTACAAAAAAAGGGGCTGCAAGATATATTTCCTTCTTCTACTCAAAAAGGAAATTTCCCACTCCATCAATGTACAACTGTCTCACAACCTCTTTATGGATCACATAGTCTATAGAATACTTCGATAGAAGGGAAGGGACTCTTGTACCACCGTACATTCTTAAATATAAACCTTCTTCTGTCAAATAATAGTTTTTGTTGTTTTCCACAACTTCCAAGGCTTCCTCTGACATACAACTACATTCAACCAAGAAAATTAATGTATACAATGGCATGATGAAGTTCTCACAAATCTCCTTGTAATGGCTATAATATTTGTGAGCCCAGAATAATTTATAGGCAACATACACAAGGGCCTGGTCCTTATCCCATTGGCACTTTAATGCTGGGAAGGGCTTGTTAATGTATTTGAGTCATGTCATGCCCCAATTTTCCTATTGAGAGGTTCTATAATGTAAACAAGTCTTGTCAAGACATTGTGGGTAACCCTCCTATTTGTCAAGGGTTAAAGTCCCCACACTTGTGGGGCCCTAGGTTTATTAGACTATCCTAGAGAATTCAACCCTAGCTTCTTCATTGTAGGTCGGGGAAATAGTCCCCACCATTATTTTAAGGATAAACCTCCTTGTTGGTCGGAGGAGACAAAGTCCCCATAAGTTGTGGGGCACTAGGGTTATTAGACACTCCTAGAGATGTCGACTCTAGTAAGTAATTGTTAAGTAAGGCCGACATGTTGGATTGGGTTTCTATTGAACAAAAGAATATAAATAGAGAGTGATTCTCTCTATTTATCACACACACACTCACTCATTGGGGCGCATGAGTGAGAGGAGAAGTTATTGGGACAAGAGAGAGACTGTTGCTATCAGGAGATCATCTTTATGTTTTCGGGTTTTACTTTTGGTGCTGATTCTATCTCTGAGGAAGTTGCAGGGTTTTCTCCTTTATGGTTTCCCCGAGGAAAATTCTTTGTGTCTCTTGGCTCTTGTGTTTATTGTTGTGCATGTTATTCTCTCAGTTAAAGATCCTAAGATCATAATCCTAGCTTGAATGATAAAATTCTAACATGGTATCAGAGCTAACCTGAGAAGAAGACATTGTGAAGCTATTGAAAATAGGGATTTTTACCTATTGGGTCTCTCTCCACAATCCATCATCAAAAGTATGCTATGCTGACTCGCCATTGAAGGGCGCATCTTTCTGTCAAAGCGAAATTCCATTCCGAGCATATTTAGTTTTCAGTATGGGAAATTAGGGCTCTCTACATAAGAGGAATTTTTGAATGATCCTGGCATAGGATTTCTCTCCTCATCAAAATTGAAGTTTACAGACCTGGATCAATATTTTTGGTTGGGTGAAACTCTGGGAAAGTCAAACCCTAGTTTGACCCCGGGCTAGAAAAACCCTAAATACTAAAACTACTAAGTTTTGGTACATTCGTTATATCCTGATATTGGTGAAGGCTCAGGAGTGAAAAATTGCAGAGGTTGAATATAAAGTCTTGATTTACATTGTGCCCAAAATTTAGCCTGATATTCTCTATATTCGGGGAGATATAATCCCTCCAAGTTAGGGTTCTAGCCTCTTCCATGATTCATCCCTAAACATGACACTTGAGGAAAATTTCTATATCTTGGGATACACAGGTCCAAATGAGATCTCTCAAGATGTTCCATAAAGGGAACAGACTATAATTTCTATGGTCTAATTTTCATACCTAGAATATGAAACAGTGATACGTGGCTATCCGTATAACTTCGTTGTTCTGAACAGTATTGTAACGGGTCACCTTGGGAAAATGATCATACGTCCCAATTGGTGAAACCAATTCTGATGAAACCTATTTTGTTGGATCAGGTACATGTGAGGCTACCTCAGTGCAAAGTTTCAAACAAAGAGGAGCAATAATTTAGGAGATACCACAGAACCATTAATAGGCATTTCTACAGAAGAAATTGGAAAACTAGGGCTTCCTATTCTGGGAGCTTCCCTCCACTGTTTTCAGAAAAGAAGTACATTGGAAAACTCAACTTGAAGACATCTATCTTTCTATACAATCATATCTGAAAGATTCCAAGTTTTTAAAATTAGGGTTTCTCTAACAAACCCTAGATCAGCCACCTCCAGAACTAGGACGGACACCTCAAATCGGTAAGATCTAATCCTTTGATATTTGCATTTGAGATTCTCATTTCAAAGTGATATATCACTTCAGCTTGATGATAAGCTTGGTGAAGTTGACAACTTCCAATCATGGAAGTATTTGATCTCTCTGAAGAAAATGAATTGGACACCTACATGAGTAGAGAGGTTCCAGTTCTAGAGAGAGATGAGGCTTAAAGCCTTACACAAGAAAAACTTGGTCAAGGCCAAAAAGATCATTGTTGATTCGATCAAGGATCAACTTGTACCACAAGTGTCTTCCCTAAAGACACTGAAGATGTTTGATTCCTTGACCAAGCTATTTGAAGGAAGAACATAAATCGGAATATGAACTTAAGAAACTAGTTGAAGAATGTGAAGATCTAGAATGCAGAGACCATACAGTCATACTTTGCAAGGGTCTCTCAAATCAAAGAACAAATTGAAGTGGTAAATGAAGAAGTGAAGAATGCAGAAGTGGTGATAGCCACCTTGAATGGCCTCCTAGGATCATGGTATTCATTCATGTGAGAAATGTGTGCCAGAAGGAAGTGATTACTTTTAGTACACTCTGGGAAGAAGAAGAAGCTCGATTCATAATAAGAGAAGAGAAGATGGGAACAACTGAAGATCAAAGTATTACCAACCAAAGAAGATCCCTCAAGTGATGAGGAATATGAAGAACTCAATTCTTGAAGAACCTCTTATCCATATGAGCATTTGGATAAGAAATGAAGCTATTACGAATCAAGAAGATGATAAAGCTGAAGGTTCAAGAAGAAGTCTACCCATGAAACAAATAAAGATAAGTAATCAGTTGTCATTTCATGATATTGTTTTGTTATGCATTTGTTTATATTCAATTAATGTATTATGCATGATAGAATGTTTGCATTAATGATAGTATACTACTAATATGCATGTTATGGGTAAGTAGCTCATGGTGCTATACAACTCTCCATTGCTACTTATCTAGAATGAAACCTCTTTGCTGACATATTGGATTAGTGCACAATCTCAATATTGTCCTGGTAGAGATGGAAGGCATATAGAAAGTTTCAGTGAGATATGGATCAATGTTGTATTGGATAAAGTAGTTGCATGGTCATATATTTATGCATAAGAATTTTCCAGTATGAATATTCCCTATGAAATGTTTCTACCATGTAAATGCATTGTAGGAAAGATCGCATACATAATCACCTACAAGCAAAGAAGGATGAGAATTGTTCCAAATAACAAGTGATGACAGTTCAAGATGAAGAATAATATGACGAATACAGAGACATCATTGATGCGGAACCTTCCAGCCATGAAGAAGTAACCAAGAAGAAATGGAAGACCAGTTCAAGAAGAATGATGTCTAGGATGCAGTATCGATACGTGAAGGGAAGTTTGTAGTTCCATCATGCAGTAGATGGAAACATCATGGGATATAAGGAAAGATTCATAGCACGAGACTTCTCACGAAAATAAGGCATAGACTATGAAGAGAAAATTGCAGCCAGTGGGAGTTGAAACACATACATGATGAGCTTGATGAATATCTTAACCTTTGTGTTGAGGCCTGGAAAATCGCAGGTAACAATAGTTAGGGATTCTCCCCAATAAACGTTCCCAACTAGCCCGTTACTATTTGGTATGGGGAATCCGTCTGGTTTACGGTCTGGCTACCGTAGGTCAAGTAACAAAAATAAAGGGTTTTACCGGTTACGACCCAGTCCACCATGTATGTTTTTAGTTTTTGTATTTAATTATGAGATGCAAGTTCCTATCTAAAAATGTAGACTGATAGAGAATACGAGGAGCAGTCACAATGTGATGCACAGGTTCTTACCTCTCATCTTAACTCTATCTCATCTAAACCACACACAACAAGAAAAAACTAAAACTAACTATCTAACCTATCCCTAGGGAGAAAGATTATTATTCCTCAATGAGTAATGTATTTTGTGCATGCATTAAGAAAAATCACAGATAGTTGTTACTTATTTCAAAACACATGAAAATTTATAGAAATATGAACAACCAGATAGCTAATTGTTTATGAACAACATTCATTACTCATAGTGGAAATTTCATAGAATAAACTAGAGCGCATTCATAACAAGAACATAGGTTCAAAGAGTTAGAACGATCTCATAATTAATGGATAACAGCTGAAAATTAAATAGTTCACATTCAACAAATCCATAGCACAACATTTGAAACCTTCCACAAAGATTTCTCCAACAGGAAACTTGTAATTTATTTATGCAAAAGGAAATAGTTCTTCTTACATCATACTCTCACAAATCTATCTGGGAAAAAGTCCCTCTCTACATCTAACTCTCCTATACTTATACAAAAAAGCAAAACTTTTGGGCTGCCCCCAAATGACTCTTGGGCTTCCCCAACGTTTCAATTCCCAAAATTCGTCCTATAGTGAGTGCCCATACAATATATTACATTTAAAACAAAAATTCAATAGAGCACTTTATGAAGAGGGCCCCGCTTCATCATTGATGAACTGTTTCCATGCTTGGGCCTTTGTTGCTATGCTTTCAAAATCTGAAGGTTCAAGAAAACAGATGTTTATTTCATATTTTGTAGCCTGATTCTTAACCACCTCTATTCTTGCTGGACTCAAACGTAGTTGATATTCAAGTAAATGGATGCTGACTGTTGAATGAGCTACTACATTCTTCAGGATCTTCTCATCTAGATCCTTGACTTGTTGAATTTTCTGTTCATCTTCCCAGTACCTGCTCTGTACCTATTCTATGAACAACTCATGTTCTGGTAATGCATCCAGTCTTTGTTCTGTAGCAACTTGGCATCTGTTGTAGGTGACCAGCACCCTTCTGTAGTATTTAGTACAGGCTTCTCTCATCTTCTTCACAGTCTTCTTGAATTCCTTTACAGTATTTATTGCAAATTCTAATAAGTCGTAATCCTGCTTTAAGCTATGCTGAACTTTAGCAGGTAGTTCTGCAGGGGTTTCTTCGCTTGTTTCTAACCAAACTATTCTTCCTATCAGGACTTCCAAAATATCTTGAGATCTATCTACAAAATATGAAGTAGTGTCCAAGATTTCTTCCAACTTGCTATCTATCTATAAGATCTTACACCTTTCTTCTTCAATAGACGTTTGCAATTGGTGCACTCTTCTTCATTGAGCAAGGACATGCTCCTTCACAGACCGCATATCAGTCTTCTGTTCACTAGCATCCTTCAGTGATGTTGTTAATGAAGCAATCTGTCCCTCAAAACCTACCACCTGCACTCGATATTGCTTTTCCCTTTCTTCTGTGGTGACCTTCTGTGCCTCTAACTCAACCATTTTGCTCTGCAGTTGGTCCTTTTCTGCATTCAGAGCTTCATCTGATACTTTGAGGTCATTGTTCTCTGTCTTCAACACCTGATACTCTAGCTGTATCTTCTATAGTTATGTTAGACTATTATGAGCATCCCTTTCATTTTTCTCTACTAAGACTTCTAAGGCCATCTTGCTTTCCTGCATAGTTTGGCATTCTATCTTCGAAGCCCTTACTTCATTATGCATATCCTCAAATTTTATCTTTAACTTGTTACCTTCATCCCTCTCCTTTTTTTAGAGTTTCCTCTAATTGTGCTGCATTTTTCATTGACTACTCAAGGTCTGTCATAAGTCTATACACATTGTCTTCAGTGGCCTCAGTTAATGCCACCCCAGCTCTGGCTATCAGTCATGGTTCTGCATATGTCCCATGCACTAAAGTTTTATCAATAATCATCATACCTAATTGTCCTCCTTTTTCAACTTTTTTCTCAGTTCTCTTGACAATCCTCTTCTTCTCCTTGTCATAGAAGATGGTGCTGAAATTAGGGACCTCTTCTCCTTCCTTCTACATAAAAGGTATCAGATTCAATCCATAAAAAACAACCTATTCTTGGGTGCTTCCAGAAGTTGCTATAGACTCCTGAGGGTGAGGATTGCCTTGTCCATGCCCTTGATCGGTATGCTCCTGTGCTTCTTATGTATCTATTGGGTCAATAGTTTGCTGGTCTTTCTTAGCTCCTACTAATCTTAGACCTTCACTCTCTTCTTGTTTTTTCTTCATCTCTTCATCTTCCATCTTCTTCCTTTCTTCCTCTTCATTCTTTGCTACTTCCTTTGCAGCTTTCTTTCTTTCTTCTTCTTCATTTTTTAACCAACTCTCAGCCTCTTGTGCCAGCCTCCTAGCATCCTCTTCCCTCTTCTTGGCTTCCTCTTCTTCAGCTTTCTTTTGTGAGGTTTTTCCTTTACCGCCAACACTGGTGATCTTCTGTTTAAATCTTCTCTTCAATGCAGTCATATTCTTTGCATTTCTGAATATTTCTTCATCCTTGTCCCAGAATTTTGTGTATTCAAAATGAACATTTGCTTCTTTGCAATTCTCTGCAACCTTATTTTGGGAGTCATTCCTGTGGAATTTCATCTCCCCAAAGTGAAAGTGCTCCAACTCTTGTACTAATTCAGCAATTTGTTTGACCTTTGAAAATTTGTAACTTCCCAGCCGGAAAGGTATGGCAGGATAGGATGTGTTCTTATGTTCAAATAGGAAGATTCCTACACCATCTAGATATACTTGCCTAACTGCTTCTTTATGTACCACATAATCAGTGGCGTACTTAGGGAGTAAAGAAGGTGCCCTGGAGCAACCATACTTTCTAATGTACATCCCCTCTTCAGTCAAATAATAGATCCCATGTTCCTCAATGAATTTGAATGTCTCCACGGACATACAATTGCATTCTGTTAGGAAGATTAAAGTGTACAAAGGAATAATGAAATGTTCACATATATCTTTATAGTGGCTACAATATTTGTGTGCCCAAAATAGTTTGTATGCAGTGTACACAGGGGTTCTGTCCCTATCCCAATTGCACCTTAATGCTGGAAATGACTCGGTACACAATATATAGTTCACTAAGATGGAGCTCATATAGAACTCAGACTTCTTCTGGGACACCCCTCCCAAAGCTGAATATATACAGGCTGAGAGGCTGTTACACACTATGTTTTCCCAGTTGAATATGGTCCCCTAAGTGGCCACATAAAAAATAATGGGTGTCCATCCCAACTTGAAACTTTTACCATGATCTCTCCCAAACACTCTATTCAGCATCAGTGCTATTAACCGGTAAGGAGTTCAGAGAGTGGTTGTATCATATTCCCCTGATGGTCTGGTTTCAAAGTTCTTCCCAGGTATCATAATTCTCTTAACCGTTTCGACTAGGTCCAAATTTATCTCCTTCGGACAACTTTTAGTTCAGTATACTTGAGCAAGAGGTAGGTGATATGCCAGTGAGACATAACCAGGACTGTATGCAGCATAGCCCTGTTTGGCAGTATTTGTTAAGATCATTGTGGTCACATCTATTGAAATATTGTAACTTCGAAGAATATTCTATATGTATTTCTTTGTGGTCCCCGATGGTCCTACCGGGAGAACCACTTGTATTACTTTGTACCCCAATGCTCCTAATAGGAAGAACTAATAAGAGTCATGAGGCAGTCCCCTTTAATTTTAAAGGTGGGTCATTAGCACCCCAGTGTGGTTACTTGAGCCTACATGTGTAACTCGAGCCTACATGATTAACTCGATCCTACATGACAGATGAGTTAACTTAAGTGAACGGATGAATATAAATAGAGGTGTAGTTCTCCTCATTTAGGACACACTCACTCACTTGTGTAGCGCATTAGTGGACAAGAGAAGTAGCTGGAGAAGGAGGAGGATCAGGCTTTGATCTCCTTGCTGGTTTTATCTTTTATCTTTTTCGGGCATCTATATTGAGGAATATTTTGCTGGGTTTTTCCCTTTAGGGTTTTCCCAGGATAAATATTTGTGTTCCTTTTGTATGGTTGTGCTTGTCTATCTTTCAGTGATCGTGTTTATATGCTTTTGTTATGAAAAATGAAATGAAATACTGATGTCTTAGCTAAGCATATGAAAACTTAACATGGTATCAAAGCCACCCTGAAAAGAAGACATTGTGCAGATACAGAATATAGGGCTTCTTAATTTTTGGTTCTCTCTCCACAATCGATCAGCAAAAGAAGGCTAGGCTAACTCTCCATTGAAGGGCGCATCTTTCTGTCGAAGCGGAATTCAATTTCGAGCATTTTCAGTTTTCCGTGTGGGAAATTAGGGCTTCTTGCAGAAGAATAATTTTTGAGTGAGCCCAGCATAGGATTTCTCTCCTCGTCAAAATCTAATTTTAGAGACCTGGATCAAGATTTTTGGTTGGGTGAAACTTCGGGAAAGTCAAACCCTAGTTTGACCCGGAGCTAGAAAAACCCTAAATACTAAAAATGCTAAGGTTTGGTATATTCACTATATCCCAATATTGGTGAAGGTTCAAGAGCTGAAAATTGCAGATACCGAAGATAAAATCCTAATGAACACTTTATCCAAAATTCATCCTCATATTTGCTATATTCTAGGAGATATGATCCCTCCAAGTTAGGGTTCCAGCCTCTTCCAGAATTCATCCCTAAACAGAACACCTAGGGAACATTGCTATAGCTTGGGATAAAAGGGTCCAAATGAAATTCCTAAAGATGTTCCAAAAATAGAATGGACTTTAATTTCTGTGGTCCAAATTTCAGAACCAGAAGATGAACCAGTGACACGTGGCATGCCATACAACTTCATTGTTTTGAACAGTCCTGTAACAGGTCACCTTGGGAAAATGATCATAAATCCAAATTGGTGAAACCAATTTTGATGATACCTATGGTGTTGGATCAGGTAAATGCGAGGTTACCTCACTGAGAAATTTTAGACACAGAGGCGTAGTAATTTCATAGATATCATAGAAACAGTAAAAGGAATTTCTGCAGAAGAAATTGGAAAACTAGGGCTTCCTATTCCAGGAGCTTCCCTCCACTATTTTCAGAAAAGGAGTACATTGGACAGCTCCATTTGAAGAGATCTATCTTTATATCCAATCATATCTAAAATATTCCAAGTTTTGGAAATTAGGGTTTCTCTAACAAACCCTAGATCAGCCAGCTCCAGAAGCAGGACGGACACCTCAAATCAATAAGATATAATCTTTTGCTATTTGCATTTGAGGTTCTCATTTCAAAGTGATCTATCACATCAGCTTGATGATAAGCTTGGTGAATTTGAAAACTTCCAAGCATGAAAGTATTTGATCTCTCTGAAGAAAATGAATTGGACACCTACATGAGTAGAGAGGTTCCAGTTCTAGAGGGAGATGAGCCTCAAAGCCTTACACAAGAAGAACTTGATCAAGGCCAAGAAGGTCAGTGTTGATTCAATCACGGATCAACTTGTACCACAAGTGTCTTCCCTAAATACACCAAAGATGTTTGATTTCTTGATCAAGCTATATGAAGATAAGAACATAATTCAGAAGATGGATTTGAGAAAACAGTTGAAGAATGTGAATATCCAGAATGCATAACATCTTGAAGCAGTAGAAGAAGAAGCAGAGAATGCAGAAGTGGTGATAGCCACCTTGAATGGCCTCCCATGATCATGGCATCCATGAAGGATTTCTATCATCTCATCCTCCCATACACATTGTCTGATAATAATATCTGGGTTGGTATGAAAAAATGTCATTATCAATCCCAGAGTAACTAGAACTCTAGATGACAATTCGATGTTTCTCATGAAGAGACAAGCGGTTTGGTAACTTCCCAGTCACTAAATAATTAGCAATGTTTGCAAACCAAGGGGTTTGAAAATATACGGAAAATATATGTTCATTAGGGAAAGTATCATCGACAGGTTTAGCACCATCATCATGTTGAATACGAGAGATAAAATATGCCACCAAATTCTCTCTAACAGTTCGATCGACGACAATGATATTATTTCTTGTAATAGAAGAAGCCAACGGGTTACCCTACCATTGGTAAGTGGTTTATTCATAAAAAATATGATGGAAGAATGGTCCGTATGCATAAAAAATTCATACCCAATAATGTAGTGGTGAAATTTATTGATAGAATAGACTACTGCTAGGTGTTCCTTTTCAGTCACAGTGTAATTCAATTCAGCATGAGTCATATTTTTGCTAATAAAATATATGGCATAAGATGATTGGCCCTCTTTTTGACCAAGAACTCCTCCTATGGCTATGCCAGAAGCATAAGTGGATATATGAAAAGGAAGGGACCAATCAGGACCCCTAAGTATTGGTGGCACTCATAGTTTAGCCTTTAATATCTCAAAAGCACTTTGACAGGGTTCAGTTCATTGGAACTCTATTGTCACATCCCCTCTCGCCCCTAGAGGAGAGAACGTGACCCAACTCTTCTAACTGAGTTACCTACATCTGATTCTACATGCATATGATGATTCCTGATTCTTTATTTTTTTAAAGATATACACAAGAAAGAATTTCCCCTGCTAACATTCTGATCCAGACCGTGTATAACTCTTTATCTTCCCCAATCATAGAGAGATCGAACGGTGGAGAATCATCCCACAGAAAATAAATAGTGCAGACAGATTCACTTGAGGAATCAAAAACATATCAAAATTTCACTCTCGCACCCCGCATCTCGCATGCAGAATGGTCTTTGCAGAGATCAATTTGCCGAAATCAAAATTTACCATAAGTCATTTCTGCATCCCGCATCCCACAAATTGAGGAAAGCATATTTCTCCAAATGACATTTCCATATCCCACATACTGCATCCCGCATCCCGCAAATTGTGGAAAGGAAAATGTGGAAAGCAGATTTCGCAAAATGACTTTTCCACATCCTGCAAGTTACGAAAAGGTTAAATATGCTTTATTTCGATCTGCTAATGACAATTTCTAAGTATAAAACTTATTTCCAACATCCAGGCCATCACCAATCCGGCCAATCTAACTTCATAACAACTTCAAAAATTCATTGAAATAAAATTACATACACATATTCATCATTCATGAAATATACATCTGCATCAAATACATTCCATTCAAGCATTCATCATATTCATATTCATTTATAAACAAGTACAATTGCAGGGATTGAAACACAAGAAATACTTATCTTTATCAGAATCTTGTCCTGCAACCAGCTATGTCGCTACAATGTTCCAACCAAGCATAGGCCAGTGTGCTCATAAATCTCTCAGCAACACTACCACCCCTGAGCTGGGCATGATTTCCCCAAGGAATAAGGAACACTAGAAAACTTACCCATAGCCAAGGATACAATAAAACTCATCCAAGCCAACATAACTGGCCCTTGTCCGGCTTACATATGTAGTGATTTACACATAAACAAACTTTATACAAGTCATAGCCAAGCCAACAGATGGGTTTATCAGGCTACCATCCAAGCCAAGCCATCGTTCCAGTTGGATTTACTAGACTTACATAGGAAATGGTTTACACTTAGCCAAAATTCACATGAGACACCACCAAGCCAACATATTGGTTTATCAGGCTACCAGCAAAGCCATCCTTCCACATGGGTTTATTAGGCTTCCAAGGAGGTGGAAAGATTGAATGCTAAGATAGTGAGCTTAATCCCAAAGCTATGGATATCTAGACTGGATCTATCTCAACTTCTAAACATTTGCACACCGAACACAAGGAAGCATCCCCTTCTCTTCTACACAGTCCCTCAGGCCATGCCTTCCCTTCTAGTGATATTCAGGGTATGCAAAGAAGAAAAACAACCCTCCAGATTGGTCTATGAGGTTCCTTCACACACTAGGTTTATCAAGCAAGTTCAGACTCCATTTCCATTCCCAAAATAAGTTCATATGTCAAATGAGGATGTACACACAACGATCTTAGTTCTGGGATTAACAAAATGTAACAGAAGCCAAGGAATACACACACAACAACAATTACAAATTTCTGAGCATTTCCTGAGCTAGACCAACTACTACAATTACCAAAAACGAAATCGTTTGCTGGTCATTCAATTCAAAAAAAAATCAGATTTTGGGCATTCATATTCAGGAAACGACTAATAGATAGGAAAAATCGTAAAAAGTAAAACAATTCACAGAACAGGAAAATTAATTAAGGATCAAGACTCAGAGCTTTTTTTCTTACTGCGTGAATGCCAGAATCCCCTTGCCAAAATATTCAACACAGTCCAAATCGTGAGGGTAAGGTGAAATGCTGTTGCATGAGGGAAAGGTAGGCGTTTTTTTGCTTGCCCAAGAAAATTTATAAAACATTTATCCAAAAATGGTGCTCTTCCTATTTCAAATTTCTTCCCACTCTTTCAATCCCCCCCTTATCCTTAGGAAAAATCATGCCCCCATCTCATTTTGTTGCATTTACATAGTTGGCTATAGGATTTTAACTAAAAAATTACAAATTAACACGATGTCCAAACTTATAACATTTAGCTAGCATAAAAACACCATTGTCCAAAATCTGAATCATCGAAACATAAACACTAAATCAATGGTGGGGATTTTTCCTTGAGCTCCACACCATGATTATTTACATCATATTATTTAAATGCAAACGGGGTCAAAACCGGGCTATTACATTCCCCTCCCCCTTCAACAGCACTGCCCTCAGTGCTTTACAACATTGAACAAAAATGCTTTATTGGTACTGCCCTCAGGAATCCACAGAACTGAAAAAAAACGGATGTGCTAGTCGCATGGCATCCTCCAGCTCCCACCTAGCTTCTTTAGGACCATAGTGCTCCCATTGTACCTTTACCTATCCTATTGCTTGATTCTAGAGTATTATGACCTTCCTGGCAAGGATGCGCTTTGGCTCGATTTGGAACTCTCCCTCTGGTTCCACCTGAATCACATCCCAATTTATTACATGGTTAGGATCATGTACATATATTTTAAGCAAAGAAACATGAAAAATAATATGAGCCCTAGTGCTAGCAGGAAATGCAAGTCTATATGCAATTGGTCCTATTCTTTCAAGAACTTCAAATGACCCATAGTATCTAGGAGATAGCTTGGCACAACTCCCAAGCTTCAAGGAATTTTTTCTTTTCCTTCACCCTAAGGTAAACATGGTCCCCAATACTGAACTCTCTATACATCCTATGCTTATCTGCATAGCTTTTCTATCTGTCCTGAGCTGCCTTTAGATTATGTCTGATTTTTACAACTTCCTGATCCATCTCCTTGAGAAACTATGGACCGATCACAACTCTGTTCACTGGGTTATCCCAAGTTACTGGTGTTTTGCACATCCTACAATACAAATCTTCATATGGAATCATCCCCAAGGATGTTTTTTGTCCATTGTTATAAGCAAATTATACCAAGTGTAAATAGTCTTCCCACTTGGATGGTTTGTCCATCACATACATGTGAAGCATGTCTTCAAACACTTGGTTAACTCTCTCGGTCTGACCATCATTCTGAGGATGGTAGGCAGTGCTGAAATTCAACTTTGTCCCCAAGTCTGCAAACAATTCTTTCCAAAATTTAGAAGTGAACTTAACATCTCTGTCAGAGACTATTGCCTTAGGCAGTCCATGCCATTTAAAAATTTCTTTCATGAAAATCTTGGAAATATCATCAGTCTTATGCGTGGAATTTACTAGTATAAAATGTGTTTCCTTCGTCAACTTGTCCACCACAACCATGATTGAATCATGTTGTCTCCAAGTCATCGGCAATCCTGTAATAAAGTCCATGGAAATCACTTCCCATTTCCATTCTAGAACCGGAAAAGGTTGTAACAAACCTACTGGGTGTTGATGTTCAACCTTCACTTGATTACACTTCGAGCATCTCAAAATTTATACATCCATGTCATTCTTCATGCCTGGACAAAAGTATTGCTTTCTTGCTGTAGCAATCATCTTCTGATATCCTGGGTGACCAGAATATGGAGTTTGGTGGATTTTATCCATAACAACCCTCCTCAAATATGCCACATTTGGAATATACATTCTTCTCTTATAAGTAAGAAGTCCATCCTCTTCTAACTTATAACCTTCATACTTCTTTTCAAGGATTTGTTGTTGTAATTTATCCTTTAACTGTGCATACATTTCATCTTCATCATTACGGTTAATAATTTGTTGTCTCAAATCTGATTGGAAAATGCTAATAGATGCCACATGCATTTCTTTTACTTTCCTGTTGAGTGCATGAGCTACCCTATTCTCCTTACCTTTTATGTGCTTGATTTAAAAATCAAACTCACATAAAAATTCTAGCGATCTAGCTTTCCTAGCGTTCAGAGTACGCTGATCAAACAAATATTTCAGACCACAATGGTCTATCCTTAACTCAAATTTTCTGCCCATCAAGTAATGCCTCCACATCTTGAGAGAATTTACTATGGCTGCAAGCTCCAAATCAGGAGTTGCATAATTCCTCTCATGTTCCTTCAGCTTCCTAGATTCATAACATATCACATGGTTGTCTTGCATAAGAATTCCTCCAAGTCCTTGACCGCATGCATCCGTACATACAACAAAATCTTTCTCTGGGTCTACAACTTTTAAGACTGGTGCACTGGTGAGAAGATACTTTAACCGCTGGAAACTTTCTTCACACTTTGAGGTCCATTCAAGTTTTATCCCCTTCCTTCGCAAAGAAGCGATAGCATGTGCAACCTTGGAGAATCCTTTAATGAATCACCTGTAGTATCTTGTGATCCCCATAAAAGATCTTACCTATGTCACATTCTTTGGAGTGGACCAATTCTTGATAGCTTCAATCTTGTCAGGGTCCATGGATATACCTGTTGATGTAATTGTAACTTTGGAATGTATTCACTTATATATCTTATGTATTCTACCCCGATGTTTATTACAGGAAGTATCTGTAATGTAATTGAGTCATGTCATGCCCCGATGTTCCCATCGGGAGGTTCTATAATGTAAACAAGTCATGTCAAGTCATTGTGGGTAACCCTCATATTGGTCAAGGGTTAAATTCCCCGCAGTTGTGGGGCCCTAGGGTTATTAGACTATCCCAGAGAAGTCGACCCTAGGTGAGTCATTGTAAGTCAGGGCAATAGTCCCCATCATTGTGTTAAGGATAACCCTCCTTATTGGTCGGAGGGGAAAAGTCCCCACAAGTTGTGGGGCACTAGGGTTATTAGACTCTCCTAGAGATGTCAGCTCTAGTAAGTAATTGTTAAGTGAAGCTGACATGTTGGAGAGGATATTAAGTGAACGAAAGAATATAAATAGAGAGCGAGCCTCTCTATTTATCACACACACACTCACTCATTGGGGCACATGAGTGAAAGAGAGAAGTTGATGGGACAAGAGAGAGACTACTGTTGTCGGGAGATCATCTTTATGTTTTCGGGTTTTACTTTTGGTGCCGATTCTATCTTTGAGGAAGTTGCGGGGTTTTCTCCTTTATGGTTTCCCGAGGAAAATTCTTTGTGTCTCTTGTCTCTTGTGTTTTATTGTTGTGCATGTTATTCTCTCAGTTAAAGATCCTAAGATCATAATGCTAGCTTGAATGATAAAAATCTAACATGGTATCAGAGCTAAACTAAGAAGAAGACATTGTGCAGCTGTAGAAGCTAGGGCTTCTTACTTATTGGGTCTCTCTCCACAATCCATCAGCAAAAGTATGCTAGGCTGACTCTCCATCGAAGGGCACATCTTTCTGTCGAAGCGGAATTCAATTCTGAGCATTTTCAGTTTTTGGTGCAGGAAATTAGGGCTTTCTACAGAAGAGGAATTTTTGAGTGAGCTCAGCATATGATTTATCTCCTCATCAAAATCGAACTTTAGAGACTTGGGTCAATATTTTTGGTTGGGTTAAACTTCAGGAAAGTCAAACCCTAGTTTGACCCCGAGCTGGAAAAACCCTAAATACTAAAACTGATAAGTTTTGGTGCATTAGCTATATCTCGGGATTGGAGAAGGATCAAGAGCGAAATCTTTCACAGGATGAAGATAAAATCCTTATTTATACTATGTCCAAAATTCAGCCTTAGATTCGCTATATTCTGGGAGATATGAGCCCTCCAAATTAGGGTTCCATCCTCTTCCAGGATTCATCCGTAAACAACACACATGGGGATAATTGCTATATCTTGGGCTAAAAAGGTCCAAATAACATTTCTAAAGATTTTCTAGAAATGGCACGAAATTTACTTTTTGTGGTCCGAGTTTCAGACCCAGAAGATGAAACAGTGACATGAGGAAGTCCATACAACTTCGTTATTCTGAACAGTCCTGTAACAGGTCACCTCTAGAAAATGATAATAAGTCCAAATTGGTGAAACCAATTCTGATGAAACCTATGGTGTTGGAACAGGGACAGATGAGGCTACGTCATTGTAAATTTTTAGACATAAAGGAGCATCAATTTCGTAGATACCATAGAAACAGTAACAGGAATTTCTGCAGAAGAAATTAGAAAACTAGGGCTTCCTGTTCTGGGAGCTTCCCTCCACTGTTTTTAGAAAAGGAGTTCATTGGAAAGCTCAAATTAAAGAGATCTATATTTATATCCAATCCAATCTGAAAGATTCCAAGGTTTGAAAATTAGGTTTCTCTGAACAAACCCTAGATCAGCGAGCTCCAGAACTAGGATGGACACCTCAAATTGGTAAGATCTAATCTTTTATTATTTTCATTTGAGGTTCTTATTTCAAAGTGATCTATCACATCAGCTTGATGATAAGCTTGGTGAATTTGACAACTTCCAAGCATGGAATTATATGATCTCTTTGAAGAAAATGAATTGGACCCCTACATGAGTAAAGAGGTTCTAGTTCCAAAGGGAGATGAGGCTCAAATCCTTACACAAGAAGAACTTGTTCAAGGCCAAGCAGATCATTGTTGATTCAATCACGGATCACCTTATACCACAAGTGTCTTCCCTAAAGACACCTAAAGAGATGTTTGATTCCTTAACCAAGATATTTGAAGGGAAGAACATAAATAAGAAACCAATTGAATAATGTGAAAGTCCAGAATGCAGAGACCATATAGTCATACCTTACAAGGGTCTCTCAAACCAAAGAGCAACTTGAAGCAGTAGAAGAAGAAGTGGAGAATGCAGAAGTGGTGATAATCACCTTGAATGGCCTCCCAGGATCATGGGATTCATTCATGCAAGGAATGTGTACCAGGAGGAAGTGATTACTTTCAGAAAACTCTGGAAAGAAGAAGAAGCTCGACTCATAATAAGAGAAGAGAAGATGGGAGAAACTGAAGATCAATCTCTCACCATCCAAAAAAGATCCCTCAAGTGATGAGGAATATGAAGGACTCAAATATTGAAGAACCTCTTATCCATATTAGCATTTGGATAAGAAATGATGCTATTATGAATGAGGAAGATGATAAATCTGAAGGTTTAATAAGGAGTCTACCCACGAAACAAATAAAGATAAGTATTCAACTGTCATTTCATGATATTGTTTTTTTGTGCATTTGTTTATATTCAGTTAATGTATTATGCATGATAGAATGGTTGCACTAATGATAGTATACTACTACTATGCATGTGATGGGTAAGTAGCTCATGGTGCTATACAACTCTCCATTGCTGCTTATCTAGAATGAAACCTCTTTGTTGACATATTGGATTAGTGCACAATCTCAATGTTGTCCTGGTAGAGATGGAAGGCATCTAGAAAGTTTCTGTGAGATATGGATGAATGTTGTATTGGCTAAAGTAGTTGCATGATCATATATTTATGCATAAGAATTTTCCAGTATGAATATTCCTTATGAAATGTTTATAACCATACAAATGCATTTGACTTGTAGGAAAGATCACGTACATAATCACCTACAAGCAAAGAAGGATGAGACTTGTTCCAAAGAACAAGTGACCGCAGTTCAAGATGAAGAATAATATGACGAATGCAGTGACATCATTGATGCAGAACCTTCCAGCTATGAAGAAGTAACCAAGAAGAAATGACAGACCATTTCAAGAAGAATGATGTCTAGGATGCAGTATCGATACACACTACAACAAAAACCTGTGATTAATGTCTCTTTTAGCTTCCTTTTTAGCATCCACTATCACTTTTAGTGTATTTTTCATCATCTTTTGGACAAAGTGGATTCTTTTCCATGGGGTGGCGCTTTTAATGGCATTATTTATATCTCTTTTTAAAAGATGGCGCTATTTTGGACGCTAACTAGCATCCCAATTAGCGTCCCAATTAGCATCCCATTTAACGTCCCAATTATCGTCCCCATTAGCGTCCCAATTAGCATCCCTTTTTAAAAGTTGGCACTATTTTGGATGATAATTAACATCTCAAATAACATCCCAATTAGCGTCCCAATTAGCATCACAATTATCATACCAATTATCATCCCAATTAATGTCCCAATTAGCATCCAACAAAAAACATCTCATATAATGCCCATAATAGCCTCCAAAAAAGCATCTTGAATAACATAGCACTATATATTGATCTAGGGTTAGCGACAAGAATTGGGCCATGAATTTCGACAATAAAAACATCCAACATAGCACCAAGTATAGAGCTAGGAATTGCGCCTAGAAAACATCCAACATAGCTTTGGGTATAGAGCAGGTATATCGCCTGGAATAATGGCAGAAATTTTGAAAGGAAATGTGTTAGGAATTGCACTAGGCTTAGAGCTAGGAATTTTGTTTGGAAATCGTCCAACATAACATCCGATATATCAATGTCAATGTCAATGTCAATGATTATGATTCATGTGATAATACTTTTGGATCTTGATTTATCATAGTGGCACGTAAATGATCGTAATCATGACACTTTTGTATATTGATTAATCCTAATGAGGGGTAAATTACCTTAATGCCACATAAATTGCTCTAATGGCATTTGAGTGTCCCCAACAACATTTTTTATACACTAATGGCATATCATTGGAATTGGTAAAGACTTAGACCCTTAATTTAAATCTTTGTTCATAACAACCATCCTTAGTGTTACAAATCTTGATATGGCCGCCATATTCCTCTTGTAGGTTAAAAATTTTCTATAAAGGGATTATGTTATAACTAAGGCCCTACACTACAAAGTGTACCAACAAAAGCAACTTACAATATCAAATAGAATAATTCAATATTGTGCCTAAAAGGACTTCAAGTGTAATGTAATGAGTTTGTTTTGTTGCAATAATATGTTTCCCAGGCAAGCCAATAAGCATCCACCTTGACTCTAAAGGCTTGTTAAATGTCATGTAAGACAACTTAGAGAAGTCACAACTCTTCACTTTATATATTTATATGCTTGATGTTGTGCTATGTCTCACCTGATTTGTGATCACATTACTTTTATTTACTTAGAACACCTAAGGAACTTTCACTGAATACATTATATATCAACATTAACTACACCCATTAAACTCAAAACCATCAAGGTTGGGACAATTACATATGAAAATCCATGCCAACCCTCAATTTGACCATTAAATAAATCATGTCAATTTCTCCTTATTAAGCACACGGCCATGTGAGATTCCTTTGATAGTCGTGTTGCATGTAATCACGTGATATATGTAAGTATACATCTCATTGAATGGAAGGGTTTCTTGAGAGGTTGGTTGGTGAAGCAAATCCCATACCATACAAACCTCCTAATTGAATTGCAATAATAAGGTTATCCTTGAGTTCAATGTGAACACGTGGGTGAGGCATGGGTTGCGATTTGATCCAAAGCTCCACTTCCCTCCATTCGACCTCCATGAAAATATATAATGAAGTCCTCCTCCTTTTATTTCCATAATATTTATTTTGTTGATGTTACATTGCTAAGGTTATGTTTCTAATGCTATGCCAAATTTTGAGAAGCCTCTTGCTTCCATTCACCATTCTTTAGTTTCCTTGGCATCATGATGCCCAATTTTCCTCATAAAGTGTTCATTGCATAATGGGAGGTTTAGCTAGGTTTATGCTACATTAGCCAGTATTGCAAAGTCCCTTGCTCCAATATTTCATTTTATCTTACATAAGTGGTCATTGTAACCATTTATTCTTCTTATTAGGCCATTTCATAAGGGGAGGCATTGTGGGATTGCTTCCAAATCAAATAGAGGCTAGTGGAGGAAACAAAGAACCCTCCCACACATAGAGGTTGGAGACAACATATGCCCCAACCTTCTTTTTTTTGTTGGAGGGCCCATACTTCTTGGCATTGATGATGTACGATAATGAAATCGAGGCTTTAATCGTGTGGAAGAGCCTAATCCTTGATCTTCCCTATGATGTTTGGTTGGTATTGAGTGGATTGATCCCTTAGACATTCGCTTAGGCATCTTAAGGATCTTACTTTATTGAGGCTTAGGATTTTTCCCAATGTTTATTTTCATGTGAAACACCCAGCAATACCAAGTGGTTAACAACATGGTCCCATGGGAGAATCTCGTTTCAACCACAACTTGATCATAAGGGAAGGAAAATAACTTATATGATTGACATGACAATAACCGTCAAACCACATATCCTCACTAAGAGGAACTTCACAAAAATTATATGCTTTTACTCACTTTAGGGGTGTGCACATATTCAGCTCCGCTAATCTATATTATAGGAGAATAATTCAATGTTAACGAATATGTTTAATTATTATGTTTATTTTTGTAAATTTGTGCATTTGATAATGATTCTTTATATCACAAAAAAAGTCCACAAAGCAATTCACATTTTAGTTATGGTCATTCAATATTTAGTTAGATCATAATTTAAAAATTAAATTATTATTATAAATGTTATATTAACAACATTAAAAATTTAAAACACCAACACAATATAAAGTTATTTTAAGATCATTTATACAATTACCAATATACTATAAAATTAAATTATACTAGTAATTAGGTCAAGACACTTCCAACGGATAATTGATTTATTGGTTAACCTCTATTAAGATACTTAGTATTCATGTAACAAAATCAATCACTTTATTTTTTTAAACTTTAAATTAAAGAATATTTAACTCAATTTTATTAATTTCACTTAATTTAAGAGGTAAATACCAAGCAACTTTGATACTAATTACATTAAAATTTTACCTAAGCACCGAGGAATATAGGAAATCTAATTGATATTTTATTATTCATAAAATGATGGAAATAAGTTCTGTATTTATTTGAATTGATATTTTATAATTCATAAAATGGTTGGAAGAAGCTATGTATTTTTTTGAGTTGATATTATAAATTTTATTTTTTATAAAAATGATGAAAAGAAACTATTTATATTTTCAATCATATGGAAAATTCCATGTCTTAGGTTTTCATTGATAAATTAGTGAAAGTAAGAATAACTATTTGATATAAGAATTGATATTTTATAAAAACTTAATTTTTTTTTTGTTTAAATTTAATTATAAAAAAAAAAAGAAATTTTGAAAATCATATTATATTATATGTGTGTGATATAATATATGTGAAAAACCTTTGTTGTTGTTAGTAATTAATACTTTTAAAATTAAATCTAAATATAATGGTGGTTGGTGTTATTGATGAAAAATTAATAAATTTGTGGGAAAAACTACTTTTATGAAATAATTATATCTATGACAAGGTATAGATTTTTTATTTGGAATATGATTATTTAAAAGAATAATTTTATTTTGAGATCTTTTTAATAGGAAAACCTAATAAAGTGCAAGTCCTTTGGGTTGGACCTTTCCTAAATAGATGTTTTTTATAGCAATTGAAGTCTACTGGGCTGAAAATTGGAGCTTAGTCTATTGTAATGAAAGGTTTACCTTTGAGTTTTGTTTGCTTCAAATTTGTCCTGAAACAAGATTGCACTTGAGTTAAAAATTAGGGGTAATTAATATTTAAACTAAATCCTTGTGTTTATTGGTTCTATAAAAGAGACTATAGCATGCTAAGGTTTCCATCACAATTTGTGCAACTTTATCCAATAAATCCTTACCTCTCTAAGCTACTCACTAATTTGAACCTCCATGTTAATACAAGCTTAATCACCTCACTTGTGGATAAACCACAAAGTTATAGAAATTTTCATTCAAATAAATTTAGAGATGTAATAAGTTGTAAAGTTATAGCAATTTTAATTCAAATAAATTTAAGTTGTAATAAGTTGTAAAGAATAAAAAAAGTTATCTAAAATTGATTCATCATAGTGTAAAAGTTTAGGAAGTGAGCCCTCCCTTAAATCTATGACAAATTATATGGATTGCCCATAATGTTTTTGGGTGATAGTGAGATGTACATTGACAAATGATTAAGGGTGACTAACTTATTGTGAACGGTCAGTGCTATTGAGGATTTTTGTGGTTTAGGGAACATTCCCTTGAGGGTTGTGTTATGTCTAGAAAATAAACCACCAAAATGTATATGACATTGCACAAAACAATGTTATTTCTAATGATCAATGATATTTTCAATCATAGGATCTAATCACGTCTTTACCAAAATTTCATAATATAAATATTTAAGAAATAAAATGTGTTTTACTTTATTATACTAATTATTTTAACTAGAAATGACGTAAGAATTATGTTAAATTAACATAATTGCAAAATGAAAATGTTAACATTGTATAAGTTGAATCTATTTTTTTCATTAAAATCAACATTCAAATTTATTAATCAAAATTAATTTTACTATTTTTTTTATTTAGACACTATTTATCACATTTTTAAGACATGGCTAGTTATAACATCATTGTTTCATAAAATTTTAAAACATGATAAATAAATAAAATTTAAATACATAATAAATAAAAAAATTAGTTGAAAAGGAAAAATATAAAATAGAATTCCCAAAAAACTTAGTTGAAACAAAAAAATATGAAATGAAATTCCAAAAAAAATTGAAAAAGAAAAATATGAAATGAAATTACAAGAGCTGGAAAACATAGTTCTTGGCGCCTCTCTCTATCCAAGAAAACATAGTTCTTGGTGTTGTCCATTGCAGGAGGCTGCGAGGTGCGTTAATGGTGTTGACCATTGGAGGAGGTTCCCAGGTGCATGTTTCGACTTGAAGAAATTGCTAATCTTTGAGTAGGTTTTAGAACTCAAGATCCTAATTAGATAAGGTTTGTGGTTTCAAGATACTAATTTGATTAGATAGGGTTTGTGGTTTGTATGTTTTATCACATAGAGACTCGATACCAGGGTTTTAGCGGAAGCAAACCCATGATTGATTCGTCAAGATTTGGAACTAGAATGGACTAGAATGGATGCTGCAGAATTTGGATTTCTTGCTTATGGATTCAGTTGCTGCTGTTTTTTTTTCCTTTGCCTTATCTCTGTCTCTACTCCGGCTCTTTCTAAGTATTTATTTTAACTAGGAAGAGGCCGCATCGAGATAGACATAGATACCTTTCCACCAGCAAGTATTTGGGTGGACAAAAAAAGTAGAGGCGTGGTGATGACTGCAGGATATGATGATAATATCTACTGGCCTATCGGCCTCAATCGTGATGGTGATGGTGAATCTCGTCAAGTTTGAATTGAGTTTCAGGTGAGAGACAAGGGAGATCTGTATTTATATCGGTTGTGAATTGTTATTTAGAGTATAACAGATTAGAACCAAAGGGTTTCCTTTTCCAAATCTTGCTTTGATTACTGCATGTTTGTCATTCAAGAAGAAAATTTATGATGAATATGATTTTTTATTTTAAAAAACCTGTATTTATTCGATGGCTTCCGCCCTTTTGATTTTCTAATAGTGCTAGTTCGTGGTGCTTAATAACAATATTGCAGCTCTTTTTCCCTCTACGTAGCCGCTGGGGGATTTGTTTTCGTAAGTAATTTAGGGAATGGTTGTTGCCTCTCCGGGTAAACCCTTCAAATCAGTGAAGGGTAAAGCTTTATCGGCCCTACTCCCCCCAATGATCACCAGAGAGACCATGGCATGGGGTACTCCCTATCCAAAAATGTCAATCCCTATAGGAACAGGTGGACAAAAGGACACCCTCATTTTCACCAGGCACAGTTAGGCCATTCCCGAATCAGGTAACTTCAAGTTGAAAATAGAGACTCTAAGGTTTAGCTTTCCAAAAGGTGAAAAGTCTACATCTGCTGAATCATAGTAAAAATAAGCTGCTGAAGAATGAATAAACAATATCAACTACTACTCCTGTCTTTCCCACTAGCGAGTGGTCAACTGATTTCTACGCCTTGACTTTTTATGTCTCACCTATGCCTGTAACTACTAATGTTCGATCTATTGCTTCTTTCCTGATGGGTGAACTCTACCTAAAGGGCCAAAAGTACTAACCTTCCCCAATTAATTAACTATCACACTACCAGGCTATCAAAAATAAGAGATTTCTTTGCATAAGGTATTACCTTCATTTCATTTATCTACAGTTTGCTTAGGATCAGGGATACCTGGGGTAGGAAGATGAGTTTACGGTGAGGGGATACGACTCTTGTTTACTTTACGGGCATAAGAGCAAGGCCAGCCAGGGAAATAGGTGGTAGTAATGGTGGGGTAGCTTTATAATGGGGCAAAGACTTCAAATGCACTATACAGAGAAATCATAAGCCACTGAAACATGCTGGAGCAAAAATATAGGCACTCAACACTAGTTGGAAGTGGATCATAAGCTCAAAAATATCAAAAGTAAGTGAACACGGGAGAAACGATTCTTTCAAGAGTAGCGATCATAAGAGGAAAGTGAGACAGGAAGAGGTAGGCAATCATCACTATGCAACACTC
The DNA here is from genome assembly GCA_001517045.1 of Pseudotsuga menziesii. NCBI lineage: Eukaryota > Viridiplantae > Streptophyta > Pinopsida > Pinales > Pinaceae > Pseudotsuga > Pseudotsuga menziesii. The sequence continues at coordinate 58,194 of LPNX011113806.1, read as the reverse complement.
TTTTTGCTTATCCTTCGTTTGGATCTCTAATCCTTTAGATGATATCCTCTCAAATTTTTAACTCTGTTTATTCATATCAATCTTTGTTTCCAATGTCCATACATATTTGTCATTTGTTTCCATGATGATAGTTAAAATTTAATTATTCATGCATGTAGGGCCAAATGCCTAAGAGGTTCTGTTCATTATCATTGTTCATTTTATTGCTTGCTTTTCTGATAATGGAATTCTGGTGTAAAATCTTTGCATACCTTATGCGTTCTGCCATTTTTCTTAAGCAATAATTTGTAAAAGAAGGGCTATTTTATGGGTCACAAAGTCTTGTGAGGAAAGTGATGTTTTAAAATTTTCTATGCACACATTGTTTTAGTTATGCCTAAAGATGAATAGACAATTACATTTTAATAAGTTTTGTTAATTATCATTGTTCATTTTATTCTTTGATTTTTCTGATAAAACGGTGGTTGTGAGTTTGTGTAGATTAACATTGTCAATTAATAGCAAAATGGATTATGAAGACTATATCGAGCTTTCACCCATTCCGCCATCAGATAGTGAAGAAGGGTATGAAGGGGATGGGGCTTCTATTTTACAGAAAATGAATAAAGAGGATATTAGAATATATGTAACATTAAGTATATGACACATTGCAGAGTGTTTCATAGCGGTATTAGAGCGGCTGCAACACCCCCTTTCCTTAGTCTGATATCATTATTTCCCTCTCCAGCGGGCCCGGTACGATTTGTAATATAGAAATGACCCAAGAGGCACCTACTTAATGTCTAAACCGAGAGATAGACTAGGTAGAGAGGGCGAGCTGGATATCTTATTTCTTTCAGTCTGTATTAATCAGTTCAATTATGATGGCCACTTCTTGGCTTATTGAATCTGTCTATTTGACCTTTTATTTGAATTCGTCTATTCAACAGAGGGAAGGAGAAAAATGAAAGGATAGTTAGTTTATTGGAGCATTAAAGGGGATACTCAATAGTCCATGTGTTTAATCAGATCTTTGGGAGGCCAAACGACCAAGCATTCACGAGACAGGAGCCTTAACCAGCTTCATATGCCTCCCTGGGCCATTTTATGTTTTTGTAATGATCCTTGAACATAGTGTACTCTTTTAGGAAAATACTCATGGTATAGGCCTTTAAACCCATAGTTTTTTTTTAAACTATTGTACACTTCCTCCATGGAGAATGCGACAATAAAAATGATCTGCATGAAGATAATAATCAGTATGACAGGGAGAATAATCCATATATAGATGATGTTGGTGGATATGGAAGTAAGTATGACCACGATATTTTGAAAGATACCAATCGAGGTGTTAAAACGTTAAGAACAAGATTAGTAAAATACAGCAGAACATTAACGTGTACTTTTTAACCATTCCCCAATTGTTGCAGTAGGGGATTACAAAGTGAACCATGTGAAATCTGGCTTAGTTGAAGAGAACGACATCCCATTTGTTAAAGAGAGTGAGAGTGTAAAGGTTGACATACGTCGTATCCTTATTATATATGCGTGCCTTTTCATTGTTTGTAGCCACAGACATATTTTCTCAGTTTATTTTTGGTTAAAATCTTAATTTCTGAAAATGTTATTATATTTGTTGAAATTGAGAGAATCCTTGATACAATTAATAGTTTAACGATAAAGAACAGTGTGGGTTTAGTTGTATTCTGAAAGCGTTCTTATGCTTACATTGTGATTTTTATTCAAGTTTTAAAGCCAATTCTGCTTACATATTATTTAAAGGATTTCTTGACACAATTTAAATAACTAGATCACGTCTTAAACGGAGGCCGTTTATCATATAGTTATGATCAGCCTTATGTTCATGTTGCCTATAACCATCTATTAAGGTTAGCGTTATTCCATCCAAGCCAACAACAATACATGCTTCTTTACTTGATTATTTTTCTGTTGTGTTTAATTTTGTAATTTGTTTGCTCTTTGACTTTTTCTTAATCAGTGAAAGCAAGAAGAAACTATATGAACTTTTGTAGAATTGGTCTAAGTGGCACGCCCAACATACTGTTAATGTCAAGGTATGCCCACCTTGCATTCTTCTATGGTTTCATTATGTTCTAAGTATCATCATTTTTATTTTATTTTGATTGTTTAGAGGATTTATAAAATTCAGAGATTACTGGTATGGCTGGTATTATCACCTGAAAACTCCCACTCAAAACTTTAAAGAATCCAGATAACATAAGAAATCAAGCCACTTCCACCTTGCTTGATCCTATTTGATCTAAGGTATTAACTACAAGTCACTAAATGATTAGAATTTCCTTTAAACTTATAAAAGGTTACAAGTCACTAAATGTTCATAATTGCGATTAAAGTATAGAAAACAACAAGCTTAAAACTCTCTAAATGGAAATCAATGCAGAAAATTAGCACAATGTTGGGCATGCAAGCCAATGGAAATCTCACGGAAATCTAAAGTAAAATGCTAACTCTAAATTCAAAAAACGAGTACAATGGGCTGTTTAGACTATTCTTATGACTATTCTTAGAAGTAAAGCACTTATTATTTTTTAGTATTTGTTGTGTTTTTATGCTCATAAGTGCTTACAAGTCGAGGAACAGAATAATTGTTCCGCTTGTAATTACATCACCTTGTTTGTCTGATGATTCAGAGCCTATGTAGTCTCATCTTCACCAATATCACACTGATTCATGTTAGGCCTGTTGAAACAAGAAAAGTACAAAACACACAATCAACATGCTGCAGATTAGGTGCTTACTCCTATGAAAAGAACATAACCCAATTGCATGGCATTCTACTGTGTTAGGATTTCTTTATTTGGTTGATTCCATTATAAGTTCCTTTGATTTCTTATTGGCCAGCAGGAGGAGGTGTTGCTCATTCCATTGCATTGATTATTGGAATTGTTAAGCACCCTCACAGTTGATTGATTCATAGTCCTGATCTCAGGGTGGCTCAAACCACCTATTCAAGCTCTATACCTAACACCTATGCTTTTGGTTGATTGGATGATACTCATCTGCCACCACCCTTCCTTACTAAACTTTCTCCCTCCCCATAGGTTCGAAATGTGCAACAACGCCAAATCACATTTCCTACATATAAAACTGGCACAACTCTAATTTTTTTTCAAAAACTCACATTTCTAATATCCACAACTATCACCTCTATAATGAGAAAGACACATTGCCAATATCTTCAATTGTCACCTCTGTGATGAACTCCAAAAACTCACATTTCCAATATAACATTACATGGTGAGGGTATATCTAACTCTCCTCTCACAAAATTTGAAATGAATATTAACAGCATGAATCAATCGTCTTTTGTGTTATACATTTCGTGAAAGACCTCAATATACAATGGCACTGTGAGAATGCCTATAGGCTTTGGAATTTACCTTCATAAAAGAATGTCATCTTGATTTCCTTTTTTATTAAAATGATAGCAAGTTATAATCAATCGTCTTTTGTGTTATACATTTCGTGAAAGACCTCAATTTACAATGGCACTGGAAGATTGCCTATAGGCTTTGAAATTTACCTTCATAAAAGAATATGATCTTGATTTCCATTTTTCTTAAAATGATAGCAAGTTACAGTAGCAAAGAAATAAATGATGATAAGTCAATCAACCATGAAAATAACAATTGTATTTCAACTGTAGCATTCTTCAAGTAATATTGCTTCAGCTAAAAGAACAGAGGTGGGTTTTAACAGTGAACCTCAGAACAAGTAACACCTCATTCCATTAAAAAGATACATTAAACAAAGACTGATACAATGAATCAAACATTCAATGAAGCACCATTATCTGCTGTTGTCATACCAAGGATCATTGTGGCTGCGTGAGGAGCCATAGCAATTAGACCATGAGAAAGTACAAAACACACAATCAACTCAACTACAAACTGAGACACATGTCAAACACGACATTTATCACTTGAGCATCGACTTCTAGCACTTGCAAACACTAAACAAGATTTAGCAGCAAAGCTGCATATTCCCTGCCTCTAGAGTTGTGAAAGCCAGAATGTCAAGTAGTTGGTGCTTAAATGCCTCTAGAATTGTGAAAGCCCGAATGCCATGTAGTTTGTGCTTAAATGCGGAGTGATGTTAAATAGATTCCAAGCTCTTTAAATCAGCTTTGATTTACTAGGGTGTAATACATTCCAAGATTATTTCATATTTGATTTATGCTGGTTATTTATTTAAAAGGATGGACTATTTAATTTGGAATGCAATTATGTATGTGTATGTTCTAAGCAACAGAAGATACATGAATTTCTTTCTTCGTGGTTCCTTGAGTTTCTAAAAAATTGCATTTCTATTCTAACCTTTTAAAGCCCTTTTCCTGATCCAGTTGTGCTCGTCCAGCGCCATTCATTTATAATTGTTCTCAGCTCGTTATGCAGAGCATTGTGTTCCTTGCTGGGTCAAGGATGACCAAATGGAGCCTTCTATTGAAAACAAGTCACACTTATGAAAGCAAATAATTAGTGAGACTCACACTTTTGAAAGCAAATAATTAGGGAGACTCACACTTTTAAAAGCAACAAATTAGGGTTTATTGATATTTATGAATATTTATTGATGTATTTTTTAATTTTAGTATTATTATTATGATATAATTGTAATATTTATTTATATGTACATTTTATTTAAATGATTATGATTTGAGATATTATTATTATTATATAACATTAAACAATTTTATTTATCAAACAATTATGACACCCAGTTTCTAGGGACATTTTCAATTGCAAGATGCAGATGTGCTCGTTTAATTTAAGTATACAGAATCATGATGAAAAATTACACAAATAACCCAAGCAATTTTACTGAATCTTATGACATTTTCAACTGCAAGTGATGCATATGTACTAGTTTGATTTAAGTATACACAATATGCAGCCAAAAGTTGATTTCAAGCAATATGCAGGCTACATCAATGTCGATGAAAAGAACCCAAGCAATTTTACCGAATGTTCTGACATTTTCAACTGCAAGTAATGCATATGTACTAGTTTAATTTAAGTTTACACAATATGCAGCCAAAAGTTGATTTCAAGCAATATACAGGCTACATCAATGTCGATGAAAAGGCCGACCGTGCTCTGTTTTACTTTTTTGTGGAAGCAGAGAAAGATTCTCATTCAATGCCTCTCACTTTGTAGTCAAATGGAGGTACCCCTTCATCCTCGTTGCCCATTTCTTTGCATTCTCAATTTCAATCTCCATTTCATGGGATTGGCAAATAGAGATAAAATATGAATTGTAGTAATTGTTAGAATTGTTTTTCTCTTTTCGGGGATCATTTTCTTTGAATTCTCAATTTCAATCTCCATTTCATGGGATTGGAAAATAGAGATAAAGATGAATTGTAGCAATTGTTAAACTTGTTTTTCTTTTTTTGGGATCATTTTTTTTGTATATGGAAGTTTGAGACCTCAAGTTGGGATTTTCCGGGCTTCAAGGATGTTCCTCTTCCCTGAAACAGTGTCCTTGATAGTTTAGTAGAACGATCTATGTAACATGCCAAAATTTAGCAGCAAAGCTACATATTCCATACAACTAGAGTTGTGAAAGGAGTTGGCTAATCTTTAGACCATTTGCACTTAAAATCCAGCTAGTTTTTTGGCCAAAATCAGGCAGAAATTGTTCAAATGGTAGTTTTCAGTGATTGGAATTGCATCAACTGAGTTCCCGAAGGGTAATTGAGGGTGCTAAATCCATTTTTGCAATGAAAATTGCAAATTTAACACTGGAAAACTTGCTTTCAACAACAAATAGTATTTTTGGATTCCGGCCAAACTTGGGTGAAAAGATGCAAATAGTCTAGAGATTAGCCAACTCCGTTGTGGAACCCCCCAATACCGAGTAGTTTGTTCCTAAATGCCGGGTAATTTGGTTAGATGTTAATTATATTGAGGCACGCGTCTGCAGATTCACTCAATACACATGTTTTTTTTGTACAGAATATAATGAGTGATTAGTTAGAGCAGGGTTGTGGAGCTTTGAGATAAAGCATCCAAGTCTCCCCTTTTGACATTTCAGTTAACAATGAAATGGCTCCCACTCTTGATATTCTTTGATGCTGGGTCTAATGATTGGTCTTCTCTAATTTTATGAGAGAAACCATCATGTCTATATTGTTTAATTCTACCTAGTAATTAAACATTTTTTATACTTTACTTCTCTCAGAAACAACGTCGATTTTGTAGCTGATGTTTATCTCTAATGTCTTGGTTCGAATGATGGGTCTGATAGTTTATGGCCTTCATGGCCTTCAAATCCAGAAGAGGATACTCATCAGTAGAAGGTTAAACCCGCGCATTCACTTCAATATTTAGCATGCCAACGGCTCAAAGAAAATAATGGGTGAAAAGTTTCAAACGCCTACTCTGCCAGAATGCCAAACGATTTTCCAATCAAAGTTAAATTGTTGTCATTCTCTTAATCCTTTGCACCTTTGCAATCAGTGGTTTGATTACGATTATGAGATTTAGGGTTGGAATTATATGTTGGTTTCTGAACATGACAGAGGTTTTCTTGCATCCAATGCTCATTTGGGTGGGAATTATAATGGAATGATGTGGATTTTGATGTGTTTATGCACCCGTATTTAATTTGGTGTTTATGCACCAATTTTTAATCCAGTATTCAATAAATCAACAAGACTATACAAGGATCTGTACATATAAAAATTAAATGAATCTCATAGTATAGAAAGTTGTTGAAGAGAGTAATCTCACCCATGGTTAAGTTAGTGAGTTAGGTAACCCACGGTATTTACCTAACTGTGGTATTCACCCACAGTATTGTTGTTTTCTATTATCTATTTAAACAGCTTTGGATAATGAGAAGGCAATCATCTGCCCGTGTGTTTTCTGTTGCTCCATTCTGTTCTTTTACATGGTATCAGAGCTTATGGCCTGATCCGTCCATTGTTGGGGTAAGCCTTTTCATAGAGTGGAAAGCACTCTAGCTCAGAAGCCATTTGGAACAAAGATCTCATTTCTTTGTTAGCTTCGCTGCCTCCGGCCTATGCATTCTCCAGGTGGCCGCTTCAAACACAGCCGATTCGCTCCATCCCTCGATTCTTCGGCATAGTCGCAGATCTATTTGACCGTTTCTCCCAGATATGCACAAGAGTAAATTTTTTTTTTGTGGAGAATAAGTATGATTGCATCATCCATCCGTGGACTTTAGCTGCAGGCGTGCCCACCACAATGATCGAGTCGTATATTGGTCCATAAGTATTTTCTCAAAGTCCCCAATTTGATTAGAGATTCAGATCTGAGTCTTATTTCTAGATCTTTCCAGATCTGAGTATGTGGGGATCGAACCCGATCTCTTGAAATGTCCTACTGATTTGGGGATTGTGCCTGTAAAATTATTTTTATCTAGAGCCACATCGTACCTTGAAGCTAGTTGTATCTCAAATTGAGTACTACCAAGCTGGAACAATTGGCCAAATTGAAGGCAAATGAAGACGCGTTGAAACATGCTATTAGGGTAGCAGGAATTTCACCTCTCAAATGATTGCGAGAGAGATTCAGAACTCGGAGAGAATGGATTTTTCTCAAAGCTTCTGGAATGTTGCCTGATAGATTGTTTGCAGACAGATCTCCGGTTTTTTTTTAACTCCCTCGCTGGCAGTGATCTTTCACCAGGAACTGAAAGTCTTAAGAGCTCCATGCATCTCCCTATCAGCAGCACCGATTCTAATATCAGATGGCTAATACCCGTTTTTTGAAGTTGATCTCCGGACCTGTTTTGACCGGAGCTAACTATGAATTTTTGTCTATCAAAATGAAGACATTTCTGCAGCTCAACAAATGTTGGGATATGGTGGAAATCGAGTTCAAAGAACCTGAAGCGGTTGCTCTAGCCGCAATGAATAATGCCCAGAAGAATGCTCTCGAAGCTTGCCAAGATTGAGATCTCACAGCCACATGGCTGATCCAAAGTTGCATTGAGGAGTCCATTTTCCCACGGATCTTTGGAGCTACCAGCGCATATCAAGCTTGGAATCTGCTTGCATCAACCTACAAGGGAACCAATCGCGTTAAAACGGTAAGACTGCAAACCCTACGCCTTCAATTTGAAAGTTTGAACATGAAAGAGTCAGAATCTGTGGATCAGTTCATGACTAGGGTCTTGGGTATTGTGACCCAATTCCAACCCTATGGTGAACTGCTAGAACAAAATATCGTTGTTCAAAAGATTCTTCGATGTCTCACCAAGAAGTTTGCTATGGTAGTCACTGCCATAGAAGAGGCAAAAGATCTGTCTAAATTTATCTTAGAAGAATTGACTAGATCTCTTCTATCTCATGAAGCGTGATTCACTCAAGAAGAAGAATCGTTGACCAATGCATTCAACACTCAGGCTTCCCTCAACAGAGATAGAGGCAGAGGAGGACGAGGTAGAGGAAGAAGAGGCCAATGGTCTCGATCTACATAAGATAGAAACAATCAAAACCATGAACAATTAGAGCATTCAGAAAACTCTCACAACTCTCAAGCCTTCCACATCCTGTAGTTCATACAGTTTCTAATCAAGATGAATCCTGGTTATGGCACTGTAGATTCGGTCATCTTCCCTTCAAGACTCTCCATCTCCTACACAAACAGTCAATGGTCAAAGGATTACCAGTTATTCATAAACAATCCAGCACCTGTGAGAGTTGTATCATTGGTAAACATCATAGGGACAGTTTTCCCACTTCCACATCTCGAGCCAAAGAGCAACTTGAGTTAGTTCATACAGACCTCTGTGGACCTATGCAAACCCAATCCATAGGAGGTAGTTTTTACTTTATGACCTTTATTGATGATTTTAGCAGAAAAACATGGATTTCTTTTCTCAGGCACTGTTGGAGGAGCAAGTCGGTAAGCCGACTTGAACGATAGCCGACTTAGTCGATCAGCTGACTAAGTTGATCAGCCGACTAATTAGAGGTTAGGTTGGCCACGTAAGGTCGTGTCGGCGGTGAACCAACAGGTAGTTATTTGTAACTGTTTGTAATTCATATATATTAGGTTGTTGAGCCAGATGAGAATTCAGTTAAGTTCTCCGTATTGTATGGACCCTTTCACTATAGTATAATCTGTTATTCTGCTTACTTGTTCTGGTCTCTTGTCTCTGTTATGTATATCTGTTATTAATGTGTATTATTGGTAACCCTATGTTATCTGTGAGATTACAACATTGGTTTCGTTGCCGAGAGGAAGGAGAGGACATAGACGACATAAGTCGAGAAATCGAGGAACTGTTATCCAACCTCCAGGAAAAATCTCTAGAAACCCACAACCCCTCAGCCAACCACATCTCCACTAATCCAATCACACCAGACCATTCACCAACACCATCACCACCGCTTCATCAACCAGAGTCTCTAATCCAACCAGTTGCACCTAAACCACCTCCACCACAACCATTAGCACCGACTGCAACCGCATCTAGGCCCTTTGAATCCATCCAACCAGCCCAACCAAAAATACCATCGACTACTGCTAGCTAGCAACCAATTCTAACTGTTACAGGTACACAGGTGCCAAAGTAGGTAGAGTAGCAAAAGCACAAAAGAAAGAAAGACAAGAAGAAGAAGGACCATCAAAGCCAGACAACAATGGTCCACAATAGTCAACCTGGATCGACCACTGCGGTCGACCCAACTAAACTAAAGGATGGAGAATTATGACAACTATTGGAATCCTTGGCAATCGAAGCAAAAACAAGGAGCCAGAACAGACATAGGGAGCTCAACGAGAACCAAAAAGAACAAGTCAAGTTCCTTAAAAAATGCAGAAACTTGGTACAATCTGTGATACCAGGTCCGACAGAGGTCGACACCAACAAGCTGCTAGAAAAGGCTTATCAGCTATTTGAGAGCGTGGTGTCGGCGCTACAAGCACAAAGGCAGGATACCAAAGAGGAGCAGAAAGAAGAAACAATTCGACTGCTGACACCACGGCACACAACTTTTGTAGAAGCATACAAATTACTACAAGATCACATGGAGGAGTCGGTCATTACAGAAGAAGTACTGAGAGATTGGCCTGCATATTATGGGTAAGTCTATCGGCAAGTATGACAAACCCGACAAGAAATCCAAGCACTCGAAAAGAGAAAAAGCACAGAGGTAGAACTCAAGAGCACAATGAAAATCAAATAGTGCTCGAAACCGGCAAGTTGCAGAAACACGACCGACAAGCACACCAATGGGTGCAACAAGCAATTCCAAATCTAGAAAAATTAGACATCATTTGCCCGCAGATGAGATGACTTTTTGAGATAGCAGAGGAAAATGACCAGTTTATGGGTCTCGACATGGAGAACATAGAAGAACTCTCCATTCAAGAAAAGATGTCAATATTATCAAGTCTGACTACATTAACAATCGATATCCAAAAAATACTGCAAAGTTGGACAACATTTCAACATCAGCTGGTAGTGACAGCTAAAGCAATTGTCGAAGTCTGTGTGTAGAAAAGACCAACAATCAGACGTCACAACCCATGAAGACCAAGCACAGAAATAACCACCTAAGGACCGGCAAAGAATTTTTTTTGTACCTCCCTGTTTCTTCGAGACGAAGAAACGTTTTGTTTGCGGGGGAGATGTTGGAGGAGCAAGTCGGTAAGCCGACTTGAACGATAGCCGATTTAGTCGATCAACTGACTAAGTCGGTCAGCCGATTAATTAAAGGTTAGGTCGGCCACATAAGGTCGTGTCAGTTCACTGAACTGATAGGTAGTTATTTGTAACTGTTTGTAATTCATATATATTAGGCTGTTGAGCCAGATGAGAATTCGGTTCAGTTCTCCGTATTGTATGGACTCTTTCACTATAATATAATCTGTTATTCTGCTTACTTGTTCTTGTCTCTTGTCTCTGTTATGTATATCTATTATTAATGTGTATTATTGGTAACCCTATGTGGTCTGTGAGATTACAACAGGCACAAATCAGAGACTTTCTCCAAGTTTAAAGAGTTCAAGGCTCTCACTGAGAAATAGTCTGGAAAGTCCATTAAAATGCTCAGGTCAGATAGTGGAGGTGAATATGATTCACATGAGTTCTCAGACTTTTGTAAGCAGCATGGCATTCAGAGACAGTTCACCACCAGATACACTCCATAACAGAATGGAGTTGTTGAGCAGAAGAACCGGACCATCATGAACATGGCCCGTAGCATGTTGTCACACAAGAAGCTGTCAAATGAGTATTGGGATGAAGCTGTTGGATGCTCAGTCTACTTGCTCAACAAATCACCCACAGTAACTGTCCAAGACAAGATTCTTGAAGAAGCATGGAGTGACACTAAGACTAGTGTCTCACATCTTAGAATCTTTGGTTATGTTGCCTTTGCGCATATACCTGATGAACTCAGAAGAAAGTTAGACAAGAAAAGTGAGTGCTTCATTTTCACTAGTTATAGTGAACAACATAAGGCATACAAGCTATATAATCCTGTCACCAAGCAGCTTGTGGTGACCAGAGACGTAAATTTCATTGAAGACAAATGTTGGAGTGATCCTTCAAACATACAACATGAATATCACTCATATCAGCCAGATCTACCTATCAGACTTCAAGATTGGAAGTACAACAACAAGACGATGCAGCAGATGGTCCACCACAGAACCGGAAAACCAAAAGCTTGAGAGAGTTATATGAACAAACTCCAATTCTAGATGAGCAACTTCAATTTGCTCTTTTCTCTTGTCAACCCACATCTTTTAATGAAGCAATGAAGGATGCACAGTGGGTAAAAGCCATGAATGAAGAGATTGATGCAATAGCGAAAAATTAGACTTGGATCTTGTTGACATCCCTGCAAACAAAACCAATATTGGAGTCAAATGGGTCTATAAGACCAAATTGAATGAAAAAGGAGAACTTGAAAAGCACAAGGCAAGTTTGGTTGCCAAAGGTTATGCAGAGAAGTATGGTATAGATTATGATGAAACCTTTGCTCCTGTAGCAAGGATGGATACCATCAAAGCTATACTTGCCATTGCAGCACAAAATCAATGGCCTGTGTATCAAATGGATGTGAAATCTGCCTTTCTTAATGGCATTCTTGAAGAAGAAGTTTATGTAGACCAGCCACCTAGTTATACTGTCAAGGGTCATAAAAACAAAGTGTATAAGCTGAAAAAGGCTTTGTATGGTCTAAAACAAACTCCACAAGCTTGGTACAGTAGGATTGACTCCTACCTCATCAACAATGGTTTCAACAGAAGCAACAATGAGCCCACTCTGTATGTCAAAACAGAGCAAGGTAAAATATTGATGGTATGTCTTTATGTTGATGACATGATTTACACTGGTAATTTGATGATTAAAGATTTCAGGATAGTCATGAAAAAAGAATTTAAAATCACTGATCTAAGACTGATGAAGTACTTCCTTGGCCTGGAAGTTACTCAAATTGATAAAGGTATTTTTATCTGCCAGCATAAGTATGCTACTGATATTTTGCAGAGATTCATAATGGATAAATGTAAACCCGCAGAAACCCCTATAGCTCTTGGCACCAAGTTAACTAAGAATGGTGATGAAGCAGCAGTAAACAATACACTATATAAACAACTGGTAGGCAGTTTAATGTATTTGACTGCAACTAGACCTGATTTGATGTATGCTATCAGTCTTATATCCAGATTTATGGAGTCTCCCAAAGACTTTCACTCGAATATTGGAAAAAGAATACTGAGATATGTTGCAGGCACACTTGGACATGGCCTCTGGTACACTCATACACCAGACAATACTCTTACAGGGTACACAGACAGTTATTTTGCACGTAGTCTTGATGATAGGAAAATCACATCTGGTTATGCTTTCCATTTGGGTACAAATCTGATCTCCTGGGCATCTCAGAAACAACCCATTGTGAGCATGTCTTCTGCAGAAGTAGAATATGTAGCAGCCACCACAGCAGCTTGCCATGCAGTTTGGCTAAGAAGACTATTAAAAGATATGGGACACACTCCAAAAGATCCCACTTCTATTTTCTGTGATAATAACTCTGTAATACAGTTGTCTAAACATAATGTATTTCATAGAAAAAGCAAACACATTGACACTCGCTATCACTACATTCGTGAGTTAGTCAATGAAAAACAAATTTCTAAATACTGTTTTGTGGCTCTAAGGAGCAGTTAGCTGACATGTTCACCAAACCATTGGGAACATCTGCATTTGTATATCAGAGAAAACACTTAGGCATAGACAGTGCTGATGATGTACTGCCAGTTGAGATTAAGGGGGTGTGCTGAAGAGAGTAATCTCACCCGTGGTTAAGTTAGTGAGTTATGTAACCCACGGCATTTACCTAACTGTGGTATTCACCCACAGTATTGTTGTTTTCTATTATTTATTTAAACAGCTCTGAATAATGAGAAGGAAATCATCGTGTGTTTTATGTTGCTCCATTCTGTTCTTTTACAAAAGTTGTGCCGAAGCTCTGAAGTGGAGAGTTAAACACAAAACAAAAATAGAAGGGTTGGGTTACAATGCAATCTCATGTTAATGTTTTGCAACCTTTTTTAAAACCTCATTGCATGTAGCCCATGTGGAACGTTATTGCTTCTCTTTCATTTGCTTGAGCGTTGGGTGCAGACCAGTTTGCTTGGGACTTATGAGGGGAGCTGTAGTAGTAGAGAGCAGTCCAAAGAAAAGGGATACGTTTCATGCAAACAAAATTGAGGCAGACGCTCAATACAAGTCATCTTTGATGGACGCTCGCTTGAGTCTTAGGTCCATGGGCTATGGACGGAAGCAAAAAACGAGATAGGCATTGTTGGATTGTTTCAAGAAGTTCCGCATTAGCACCACCCATAAATAAAAGTAATTATTTACTCTTAAGACGAGGTATGCTTTGTTAATGTTGGGGTGGGATCATACAACAAAAGGTTGGGTGCAGATCAGCTTGCTTGGGACTTCTGAGGCGAGCTCATAGTAAAAGGCGTAGTAGTAGACAAAGCAATATCATTGCTCCATTTCTTAGGTCGGATGCAAATCCAAATTAGTAAGCAAACCAGATTAAGAAAGAACAAATCCCAATTTTATATCTGATAGAACTAGCCCATAAGTGGATAGATGAGTAATATGCCCGATGAATATTGAAAAAAATGGGTAATTCAAGATATGGAAAACCAGACTTTCTTAAAATTCAAATGATTAAATTCAAGAAAGTCAAATTCTTCAAAGAAATTGAAATCTAGTAAATTGGGATTAAAACCATTAAGGCCTATTTTTTTAATATCAATGTTTCAAATGCATCTTGTAAGTTGCAAGTTTTTCCTCAAAGGAAAACAATAAATAAATATGTTCTACTGTACTTAGGTTTAGAAATTGCTTCTTACTACGCATTAATTGGAAGAAACGGAAGAAATCTAAATAAATATGTTCTACTCACTTAAGTTTAGAAATTGCTTCTTACTACGCATAAATTGGAAGAAACGGAAGAAATCTAGGGGAAGCCCCCATTGGCTGAGTGGTTTCCCTCCCCAAGCTCTATATAAAATATAATTCATGTTGTATAGAGAGAGAAGGTTTCGCATGAACAGAGATCTCCATGGGGAAATAGTTGGTGCATTTGAGCACATTCAACTCCATTATTAACTGCTTTACAAGCTCGTTTACAAGCAAGTACAAAATTCATTTCCATTGTAGCAAATATAGTACAAAATAGAAGTACTTTCCTTGGAAATTCTAGAATTGGAAACAAACAAGGTTAATAGTCATCAATATCTCGAATTGAAGTATCATAATAACCCTGCAACTATAGGCAAAGGATATGGTACATCTCACATGCTCATGGTTGTCGCATAGTTCTCTAGCATCTGTAAAAAGACAGATAGAATAATTATTTTCTTGACATAAAAAAAGATAGTTGTTACTATGATAATGTATATACGTAGCTTTTTGTACTTTGCTAAGATATTTGATGCACTAGACTTGTGTTGGGTTAAATTGTGTTGGGTTTGATAAATAAAGATTGCTGGTGTTTGTATTTTTTTTCTTTTCTGTATATCAACAATAATTATTAAATCAAGCTATTGTTTGAATGTGCAGTAAAAAATAACAATAATTATTGATTACCAAAAATAGGTAAACGCAACCAGAAAAAATAATTATTGATTACCAAAAATAGATTAATGCAACCAGAAAAAATTGAGATTGTTTTGGAAACCGCTCTTTATGTAAAGACAATAAAATTAGTTGGTTTCTGAAACTACTCTTAGTCTCCTTGCTCATGCTCGCCAATGGTGAGTAGCAGAAGGAGAACACCTCTTGCAACAACCTTGATTTTGTTGCAGGTTTCGACTAGCATTTGAATCTCATCCCTAAATAATGGCGGAAGAATATAAATCGCTATGTAGGGAAAATTCAAAATGAATATTTTAATTTTGAATAAGAGAAAAAATGCAGACAATAAAGAAATTATTACACAACAATTTTTAACTCACTGAAACTCGATAGTGAAAGGGCCCATTGGAAAGTAGGTAATAAAATGTTACAAAGTATTATTACATATACATGTAACTTGTGTAGATCCTTGTTACTCTCTGTAGTGTTAGAGATAATGTAGAAATGCTAGGCATGTTGCTTGGGATTGGATTGTGTGTGTCTCCTAAAGATCAGGAGATAGGTTTGAGATCCATGAGTGTAGGATCTAAGATTTGGTTTGTTGATGATTGTTACCCATATATTGTAATCATTTCTCATTTGTTAATTGAATTGGTTGAGTACCATTCCTGTGTGTATGTGCGAGCCTTTGGCTCTGCACTTCCTCCTTTCCAAATTCTTAAGTTGGTATCAGAGCCATAATGGCCTGTTGTGAAGAGCCCTTTGTGGCCTACTGTTGTGAGAGTGACTGAGTGGCCTACTGTTGAGCCCTAGTGGCCTATTGCGTGAGCCTGATTGGAATCCTGTTGTGAGAGCCTTGTGTGGCCGATTGAGAAGCCCTGTGTGGACGGTTGAGAAGCCCTTTGGTGGCCTGTTAAGAGCCGTGTTGGTGGCCTGTTGAGAAGGCCTTGTGGCCTGCTGTAATAGATCTATGTGGAAACTATGACAAGAGCCCTTTCGTGGCCTGTTGAGAGAGCCTGGTGGCCTGCCTGCATGGAGGTAGGATCGCTGCCCAAATCGCTGGAGAGAGCCAGAGATCATTGAGGAGGAGCTGCTAAAGAGTATTCATATCGCTGCTACATGTGATCATAGCTGATATTGCTGCCTGTGAATTAGAGTGGCATGCTCGTTGTTCATGTGCGAAAGACCCGTGTGAAAGAGGCATGTTCAAGACAGAAAAGATTGCATATCGCTTAGTAAGAACCCGCTGATCGCTGCCTAAGAACATTGCTCTGCGTGAAAGAGATGATTTGTGTTGTTGTGCACTAGAAGAACGTGAAAAAGACCACTCGGTGTATATTGATGGGTGAAGAGATAATTGCTGCTCACCGTCTAGAATAGATCGCTGAAAGAGGTGTGCGTTATTGAAGGAGGTTTGATTAACGCTCAAAGTTCAGATCGCCACACCGTGAAGCCGCTCCTGTGAAGATCGCTGCTGGTCACGTCATCCAGATTGCAGCGTGTGGACTCTGTGAAAAACCCCTGTTGTGGGCGACTAGTGAAACCGACAGAGAATGTGAAGGAAACGTTGGTGCTTATTGTCTTGCAAACCGTGGAGCTGTTGCATTGGAGCTTGCTGAAGGATAAATCATAGCCTGCATTGATCGTTGTGAAAGGAGAACGCTGTCAGAAGAGGAGAAAATTGATGTTGGATAGGCGGCTACTAAGGAGAACACTGCTGTGTTCCAAACTGATAAAATTTTGGAGAATCCACCCCTCATTTATACCAACCGGGTGTGAGCTTCCATACTCATCTCAACCATAGAAAGGAGGCAGTCAATTTACTGTGAAAAAGAGCCAAAAAGATCTCAAGCTTCATTAAAAGATTGAAGACCTGCCTTATTATTGGATCATTTCAAAGGAGAAATTGCTGCCTGATTATTGGATCATTGGATCGCTGGCGTGGAGGAAAACCATTTGAAATTATTTATTATTGCTGGCGTAAAGGAAAGCCACCTGAAATCGCTGAGTTTCCACAGGAATTTGAAGATCGATTGAGGAGCAATTTGTGTTGCAGATTGCGTTGGTGTATAAAGAGGAGAAATTGCTGCCAATTGCTGAGAAGATTTCCAGCCCGCGCTAAAGAGCAAAGAGCTGCCTGTATAATTTCCCCTTGAAGCTTGAAGAGAAGAGCAGACTGGTGTGGTTGTTGGCTTGTCCAGCTGCCTGAGTAAAGAAAAATATTATTATGTCTTCTGATATTATGTTTAATGCTGCATAAAAATTTGATTTTCAGCCTAGATATGATCAAGAATATCTAACAATAGAAGAACAAATTTCAATTAAGCTAGAAATGGTTTTAATTAATAAGTTGATTGGATTTAAAGCAACTGAAGAAACAATAGTCGATTTTGAAGCAGAGTTGAAGTTTATTGCAGACTGGCTTGAAGAGCCAAAGAATGCTGAAAATGTTGTCTATGTTTGCAATGAAGTAGGCATCAAGTTTGCAGAGGCTGAAAAGATATTGTTAAATAATGAGCTAATGTTGCAGAATTACACTGCACAGAATGCAGCTGATTGTAGCCGAGCTTGGATGACAATTACTAATTTTGCAGAATTTGTTGAACTTGAAGGAAGATCAAATACTAGAATGCACTATACATCAATGTGTGAAGACTTCAAGCTCTCAAACTGGAAGAGCATGAAACGGGAAAACATAAACAAATATTATCTGACAGCAACTAAGGTCAAGATGAAGGAGAAGGAGGATTGTAGAGGTCAAGGCTTGGAACCCTAAATTGTTAGATTGTTTTGTTAATTTGTAGGCCTGACTGAGACTGAGACCAGCAGGCATGTTATGTATTTGTTATTATAGAAAATACATTTCTACATTAAGGGAGGATGTTAGAGATAATGTAGAAATTCTAGGCATGTTGCTTGGGATTGGATTGTGTGTGTCTCCTAAAGATCAGGAGATAGGTTTGAGATCCATGAGTGTAGGATCTAAGATTTGGTTTGTTGATGATTGTTACCTATATATTGTAATCATTTCTCATTTGTTAATTGAATTGGTTGAGTACCATTCATGTGTGTATGTGCGAGCTTTTGGCTCTGCACTTCCTCCTCTCCAAATTCTAAAGTTGCAGATCTCGATCATTGTAACTCTTATATCTGTCCAACTTTGTGCAGACTACAAGGCAACCTGAACTTAATACAAGCAAACATATGTACCGTGTTCATGCAAATTTACATATACATGATACAATGAAGATATACAAAATAAAAGCCATTGCAAAGACAAATAGTACCCAAACATCAGTTTTCTCAAGTGGGTATATCATTCGGTTTCAACATATCCACGATACAATGAAGATATACAACATAAAATCCATTGCAAAAACAACAAATGCATAAGAGAAAATCCTATCTAGGCTTTTTTTGTAAATGGGTCTATAATATTTTGGATTCGTACAAAGATTCTTACCAACCTTGACAGGTTTGCTCAATGATGCCTAGCTTCTAACTGGGAATGAAGTACTTCGGGATGACTCAGATTATTGGCTGAAATACATTGACATACTCAGAGCTTTCCCTTCTAACAATGATTGCTGCCTAGGATCAATATCCCCTCCTGTGGTAGAGAGGGAAGGAGAAACCAGTGCTTTTGTTGCAATTTCTGCCATATTAGCAGGAAATTTCTTATCGGTTTCTTAACAGAGAGAAAAACTGAGGCACCAAATCAAACAAATGGGACTTGTTTAAGATGGGGACCATCAACAACTAAAGATGGGAGGTGTAATCCATAATTGAATATATATATTAAAAGAAAAGACGAAGTCATGTGGGTCTAACTGTGAAGCAATTACAAGTCATGCTGTGAGGTCTTTGAAGTCCCCTTGCCTTCTTGCAACCCTGCAATTAACAGGTCGCCCTCTGATGGCTCATGGCGATCTATATAATCACTTGGAAGACATGCAAGGTCGCAGCGGACACGTATAGCCTGCCAGTAATTCCTTGTAAGGTCGCAGATAAGCCGTTGTCAGAGATGGCAGATTTATCAGGGAGCAGAGTTGTCAGGATCGTACAGAGTGTGGGAAACTAAAAAGTGATTCTACAATAAGAGGTTAGATGTAAAAAAGTTGCGAAAAAAGACTAATTTTTATGCAAAAGCATAGCATAAAAACAGTAATTGCTATGGCACAATGGCCAATCCCTACTTGCAGGGAATAATAATAAGATAGAAGGTAAGAGTGTTAGTTAGCAATACTTACAACCAATCAAGCATCCAACAAAACCACTTTTTTGGAAGTGGTTTTGAAGAAACCACTTATACTATGAAACGAGAACTATATACTATGAACGAGAACTCTACCCATAAAAACGATGATTTTTGCAAAAAAAACACCAAAAACACCCCCCAAATAGAAAAGTGTTGATACCAGTATACACGTTTTTTTTTTAGGGTAAAAAATAGAGCCATGGACTAAACATCCCATATTGTTGTTTAACAAAACTTTAAAATCAACCTTAAATTGGAAAAAAAGAAAAATTCTTGAAGAGATAAATTACAACTTTCTGGAAAATTGCATATTAAAGAAAAAACAAATTTCTCTAATAATTTCACCATTATAACCATATAGAAACAAAGAAATTATGATGTGATTCATAATGAGATAATATATTAGACCATACAAGAACAAATGGTTCATATAAATATTCAAAAACTCCTCTAGAGTTTCAATTACAAAAATCATACTAGTAAAAAGCATCTAAAGCACATATCGAAGTTCTGTCTATGGCAAAAGTACAACAAACATCTCTATGTTCAACTGCCACTTGCCGCTCTGACGACTACTCTAACTGAAGAATCTGCAAGTCTCTAATGCCATATCTACGTCTGCACTTGGATTCGCGTATCTGCTAGTGTTAATATCTGATGTCGCTGTCTCTAACTGGCTCTGTTGTAACCGGGTCTCCAGAGCTATCCATGGGTTAACATGCATGTGCCATTGAAAAAGAGAATAACTCTTTTCTAGTCTCCATTCTTTTAAAAAGATAGGAGGTATGCTTGTTGGGCTAAACTACTTGAATTTGGTACTGGGCTATGCTCAGAGACTGGGCTTTAC